>JADBJO010022177.1:25000-28345 GCA_016801955.1 Conus betulinus | reverse complement strand
TCCGTAGCATCATCTTAATCATCCTCATTCTCACGATCAGCATTAAAAAAAAAAAAAAAAAAAAAAAAGTCTCAAATCTGTGGCCCTTCATGCCCTGCTCTCATGGTGACCTCAGTTTCGATGTCCTCTCCACGTCTGTGGCCTTGGTTTGGTTCCGTCGGGGTCACCGGTATCGGCGGTCCATGGGGGCTGTCGTTGGACGGACGTGGTGGCGCCTCCGGAGGGAGAGCTCACTCACGCCGGCTCCGCGACTAAGCAATTATTGTCGTCAGTAGGGGGCTTAGTAGGGAGGCAGCGAATCATGGCCAAGAACAACAGTGCCACTCGGAACATGCAGGCAGAGTCTGCTGGACAGGGCAGATGACTGGGAGTGCACTGCAGACCTCCCAGAATGGAAGAGTCACCAGAGATCATCAGCAAGAGTGGGGTTTGTAGGAACGTCTGCATACAGCCTCATGAAACAGCTCTCAGTTGCAGGGAGGGAAAAAAACAGAGCCCTGAAAGCAATGGCAGAAGCAGCAGAGAGAGTGTTCAAGCTGGATCTGGTCAAGGAGGAACAAAAGAAACTTCATAAGGCTTAACTTTCCTACAAATATCAGGTGTCCCAGTGGCTCAGTGGTTAGTGCGAGTCATTAAGTGGAAAATGAGCATGTCCAGAGGGGCATGGGTTCGAATCCCAGCCACCAACAACCCCCCTAGAGTGTCAGGAGATAAGGGCCGAAACACTTGCTTGAAGGGGGCTTCTTTTCTGAGGACTCTCTGCTGCCACGCTCTCCACGAGTTTCTTTCTATCACATAAATACAGAGAATATAAGCTTGCTGAAGGTTCATTTTGAGAAGCATTTATTATTCCCCATTCACCCACTCAAGCACATACTGCCAGTTAGGCAGAATCATCTACCACTGCAGATATGAAGGCTTGTCACCCCCCTATTTCGACAATCCGAGACATAAGAGCAAGCTTTGTTTATAATTCAATATTTCTTGCAGTCATTGCAACACCTAGCTGCTCTGTAAGTTGCTGGAATGGTGCTCGGTACTTATCCTTGGAATTTATTGTTTTTATTTTATATATATATATATATATATATATATATATATATATATATATATATATATATATATATATATATCCTGATACTCCTGATACTCTCTCTCTCTCTCTCTCTCTCTCTCTCTCTCTCTATCTCTCTCTCTATCTCTCTCTCTCCTATTCACCCATACCTTCTGAGTCCCATTCAACACTAACCAGCAAGGTGTAACAGCTGATCCAGTTGGGTCCTGATCGTCTCCACTGCATACGGGTCACGGCAGTGACGACCTTGCCTGACGCCATACAGTCGCCTCTCCAAGGCCTCTGTCTTCACTTCTGTGCTGACATCGGAACCTGTTTCTTGGATGACATAAAATGCCGGTGTCTGTACGTTGGATGACGTTTAAACGAGGCAAGAAGTGCTGGTAGGCGTCGAGGATCTCTTCATCTGCCAGGACGCCGTTCAGCAATTCTTGCCCTAAAGACAAGATGTCCAGCAGGATGGTTTTCACCTTCAGCTTTTCTCTGGAAGCTTCCTGCAACAAACTCATCTGCTTCCTCACCCACTCATTCCACTCCTTCACACCCCTAGACTTAACACCTGACTGGGGGTCAGGGAGGTTACGAATACTGTCCAGGGATGATGTGGACATGGCGGAAGAGGGTCCAGGGCTGGATGTGGGTGTGGCACGTGCAGCTGCAGGAGAATTCTGCAGAGCCAAGGACAGCTGGTGAAGAACATGGTCACTTGCGAATCGACTCCTGCAATGAATAGCTGAGCAAATATCACAGTAATATTCCTGACAGTCCAGACAAACACTGACAGCCTGTTTGTTGGGGCAGTGCAGACATCGGACATCTGTGGCTTTATTCAGCTCTTGAAAGACCAACCTTTCCAGGACAGGGTCTGTCCCCATCTGCTGGACAAGGTTGGTGACAGTCACTTTCCGGTCCCTTGGGAGGTCCAGTTGTTGACCACACTGCTGACAAGCAAGTTGCAGGCCCCGCTCTTGTAGCATGCCGTGAAGACATCTCCGGCAGATGACGTCTCTACACGGCAGAATGACGGGGCCCAGACAAAGGGACCCACACAAGGGACAGTCGGTGCGTGACGTGATAGGGTGACCAGGTCGAGGAAAAGTCGGCCGTCCTGATGCCATGGTAACGCTTGAGGGTCTGAGCGAAGAAGACAGGTACAGTTTTGTCAAAGACCCCCTAATGCTCACTCATAAACTGAACTGGAAAGGAGAGAGGAGAGAGAGAGAGAGAGAGAGAGAGAGAGAGAGAGAGAGAGAGAGAGAGAGAGAGGAGAAAACAGAGAAAACAGACAGATAGAGAGACAGACAGACAGCAGCAGTCAGACAGACAGACACAGACAGAGAGACAGATAGACTGACAGATCTCTTGATCATGAGTAGTGTGGTGCCTTAGCATGCGTGCGCGCGCGCGCGCGCGTGTGTGTGTGTGTGTGTGTGTGTGTGTGTGTGTGTGTGTGTGTGTGTGTGTGTGTGTGTGTGTGTGTGTGTGGGTGTGTGTGAATCTTAATTGAAGTTAGTAATAGGTTAAGCATAAATACCCCCGGACAAGAACAAACATATATGTGAAGTAAGAAACAAAATCAAACAACATCTATGAAACAATACAACAATCAATGTATGAATACATTTGGAAACAAAAACAGAATAAAGTTAACGAAAAATGAACAGGGTGAGAGGAGAGAGAGAGAGAGAGAGAGAGAGAGAGAGGAGAGAGAGAGAGGGAGAGAGGGAGTAGAGATAGAGATAGAGATAAAGAGACAGACAGACAGACCGATAGACGAACAGACCGAAAGATACGCAGACAGACAGACAAACTTACGAAAAGAGTCAAACTAACATAGACACAGAATGAGAAACAGCGACAGACGAAGAACTGGGAAGTTTCAAGTAACTCTCAGCCCCTCCCCCCCCCCCCCCCCCCCCCCCCCCCCCCCCCCCCCCCCCCCCCCCCCCCCCCCCCCCCCCCCCCCCCCCCCGTTCATCCTTGTCGAATTATCTCAGGAAAATGGGTACGATGTGAGGCTAGGTAGCCGTAAGCTATATCACTACTGACAGTCCTGGAGTTAAGGACATTGACATGAGGCTTCAAGGTCTACATAGCTTTAAGCTATATCACTACTGACAGTCCTGAGTTAAGGACATTGACATGAGGCTTCAAGGTCTACATAGCTTTAAGCTATATCACTACTGACAATCCTGGAGTTAAGG
The DNA here is from genome assembly GCA_016801955.1 of Conus betulinus. Classification (NCBI taxonomy): domain Eukaryota; kingdom Metazoa; phylum Mollusca; class Gastropoda; order Neogastropoda; family Conidae; genus Conus; species Conus betulinus. The sequence goes on along the minus strand of JADBJO010022177.1, from coordinate 25,066 downwards.
ACATTGACATTAGGCTTCAAGGTCTACATAGCTTTAAGCTATATCACTACTGACAATCCTGGTGTT
>JADBJO010022177.1:17500-20000 GCA_016801955.1 Conus betulinus | reverse complement strand
TGTCTCTGTCTCTGTCTGTCTGTCTGTCTCTGTCTGTCTGTCTGTCTGTCTGTCTCTCTCTCTCTCTCTCTCTCTCTCTCTCTCTCTCTCTCTCTCTCTCTCTCTCTCTCTCTCTCTGATAAATAAAAAGCATGTGTTTGCTGATCTGTTACCCTCGGAAATGAAGGTTACTATCATCTGTTTCCCTTCCTTGTCCTCGCTCCCCCCCCCTCTCTCTCTCTCTCTCTCTCTCTCTCTCTCTCTCTCTCTCACTCTCGACACCTGACCTCCATTACATGTGTCCTACTATGGTCTGGACCAGTAGCCGATGAGCCCGATGATAAACAATTCCAGGCTCCTCAGAAATTAGCTGCTTCTTCTTTTTTTTTTTTTTTTCGATCACTTGTCGCTGGTCCCGATGAACGGCAGGTCAAGTGGTGTCACTGACGTCACACTTGTCACGTGGCCCGAGTCAGCTCGTGTTATCTGGCACCGCCCACCAGTCTGCTGACAGATCACGTGATGTTTTTGTGCAACCTGTCTGTCCTGATAACAGGGGACTGCTTCCTGAACTTGTTTGCAGTTTGTGGTGCTGCATTGTGTCATCTTAAATTACAATGGGACCCACAGAGGGGTGGGGTTGGGGTAGGGGATGAGGGGGGGGGGGGTGGGGGGCGGATAGAGGGGAGGGTTAGGGATAGGAGAAAGGGCAGAGAGAAACGATTATGCATAATGACACAGAGCATACAGGAAGGCAAAAAACACATAGGTAATGACAAGAAGAAAAACAGCCAACATTCACACAAACACACAAACACAAACACACACACGACACACACACACACACACACACCACACACACACACAACGTGCATGCATGAACACATGCATGCATGCACACACACACACACACACACACACACACACACACACACACACACACACACACACACACACACACACACACACACAACACACACACACACATGCGCGTGTGTGTGTGTGTGCGCGCGCGCACACACACACACACACACACACACACACACACACAACACACACACACACACACACACACACACACACACACACGCATGTGAAACATTTACCTCACAAGACTGGCAAATCTCATCAATTGATCTGATATCCCCCTCTCTACTATCCCCGCCTCTCTCTCTCTCTCTCTCTCTCTCTCTCTCTCATCTCTCTCTCCACACACTCTCTCCTCCACTCTCCCCTCTCTCTCTCTCCTCTCTCGGCCGCCGCACGTCACCGCCACGACTCTCTCATCTCTTCATCCTCAATCTCTCACCTGGCTCCTTACTCGACTCCTCTCTCTCACTCTCTCTCTCTAACAAGACTATCATTCGTACCTCCAGTGAAGCAAAGGAGGCATTGCCTCTGTTGTAACAAGATACGTTGCAACATACGTCAGCACTGGAAAGATGACTTCTGTTGTTAGTTCTATTCACAATGCTTTTACCATCACATGCGTGTGTGTGTGTGTGTGTGTGTGTGTGTGTGTGTGTGTGTGTGTGTGTGTGTGTGTGTGTGTGTGTGACTATGAAGTGTGATGTCGACACTGTCCAGTCCATACAATGCGGCTTTAGATATGGCGTGCCCACAGAGGGACCTGAACTGTACGCTCTGTGCACACAGAGGGACCTGAACTGCATGCTCTGTGCCCACAGAGGGACCTGAACTGTACGCTCTGTGCCCACAGAGGGACCTGAACTGTATGCTTCGTGCTCACAGAGGGACCTGAACTGCACGCTCCGTGCCCCCAGAGGGACCTGAGCTGTAAGCTCCGTGCCCACAGAGGGACCTGAAATGTATGCTCTGTGCTCACAGAGGGACCTGAACTGTATGCTCTGTGCTCACAGAGGAACCTGAACTGTACGCTCTGTGCACACAGAGGGACCTGAAATGTATGTTTCGTGCTCACAGAGGGACCTGAACTGCACGCTCCGTGCCCACAGAGAGACCTGAGCTGTAAGCTCCGTGCCCACAGAGGGACCTGAACTGTATGCTCTGTGCTCACAGAGGGACCTGAGCTGTAAGCTCCGTGCCCACAGAGGGACCTGAACTGTATGCTCTGTGCTCACAGAGGGACCTGAACTGTATGCTCTGTGCCCACAGAGGGACCTGAGCTGTATGCTCTGTGCTCACAGAGGGACCTGAACTGTATGCTCTGTGCCCACAGAGGGACCTGAACTGTATGCTCTGTGCCCACAGAGGGACCTGAACTGTATGATATGTGCCCACAGAGGGGACCTGAACTGTATGCTCTGTGCTCACAGAGGGACCTGAACTGTATGCTCTGTGCTCACAGAGGGACCTGAACTGTATGCTCTGTGCCCACAGAGGGACCTGACTGTATGATATGTGCTCACAGAGGGACCTGAACTGTATGATATGTGCGCGCAGAAGGTCCACAGCATACTCTACTGATCATGTGACCCTTCCCAGTCCACGTGGCGTGTGAACTGTATGCTCTGTGCCCACAGGGGGACCTGAACTAGAC
>JADBJO010022177.1:0-12500 GCA_016801955.1 Conus betulinus | reverse complement strand
ACTCACTGAAATCCATTTGGATTGAGCTAAACTTCATGATGCCATCAAAACTAACCAGAGCGGGGGAAGGAAAAAACGAAGTCTCTATACTCCACATTCTGTGTGTATTGCAGCTGTGCTCATCGGAGCGATCTGGACACTGGGGGGTCTGATCACAAACGTTAGTGTACGAAATGCACTGGCCATTAGTGCAAGTGAACATGTTGATGCAAGCAGGATGGGAACAGAATGATTCATCACTGCTGTCCTGACAATCAGATATGAAATTGCACACCAGAGTGTATGACATTGTGGTAATGTGATCATTGCATGTAAATGTCGGAACTAAGATTGTGTGTTCATTTCCTGTAGGTGACTGGATTTTATGAGACAAGTGAAGATTAAAATGGCAAGGTCTGTACTGTTGACTACATACGTTTAAACTGAAGAGAGCCACACAGAAGAACTGTGTATGACACATGACCATATGAACACGTCATAGAGTCTTGTCGCCAAGGCATCACAAAGTGAGTGTTATTTAATGAAACTGGCTTTAGATGAAGTGATTGTTCACTAGTCCTATTTGTTGTGAAGGCACAGACTATACCACTCATCTTCATTGTTGAGCGAGATGCACAACCTGATCGTTTATGTGCCATGAAAGGGAAATAGCTTAAATGATAGCATGCGTAACTCCCATGTGCACGACTGAGGAACCCTCCGAAATACGAACTGAATGATAAAACAGAGATCTGCCCTGGTAAAATTCATGTACGTACATTGGAGGCAATGACATATCGTTTGAGTAGATTCCAACCCAAAAATTAGATAGCTTCACCCCATGAAGTCCTGTAACATTAAGAACTATACCAAGCCAGTCAAACACACAGACAGGCAGATTTTCCATACCCCCCAACGAATGACAATGTTCGACAACAACTTTGTTGATATCTACAGTATGACCACTCAATCCGGGGACTTCGCGCACAAACGAGTAGCACCGTCCACACATGGCTATCATGCCCTGGCAGTCAGCACTGCTGAAGGGACAGTGTTCTGCTTCATCCCGTCCATCCTCACACTCTGTCTTCAAGTTACATTCCATGTGGTGACGGAAATTGGAATAGTCTCCACTGAGCAGTTCCAGAACCACTGGGCAATTTCTGAAGGGCTTGCCCTTCAGGAAAAAAAAGTGAACAAAAGTCGAAAGCAGCGAGTCATGACACAGGACTTTCTCTTCACCTTCAGACTCAGTTTTGTGGCATTGTGTAAAGGGGCCACAACCAGTTGATCAGAATCACTTTCTGTAAATATTTCAGCCCGCAGTTTTCCCAGATAGTTCACCGACAAAAGAGACTGCTGTGACAGACGATAGAGAGTGACATGGGGCAATCGACATCTCAGTGAGCTTGAAACTAAGCATGACAGTGTGTCTGATGGGAGCCAGCAGGTGTCCCCACACAAACCGGGAGCCATGCTGACTCAGGTTTCCTCTTGTCAGGCTTAAGTGTGTCCAGGGGTCGCCTGACACAGATGTTAAAGTTCTCCTTTTTTTTTTTGTCCCGCCGTGCCCTCTCTTTCAGTTCATTCACAAACTAAAGAGTTAAACACATCCAACACATTTTATTAATATCGATTAATGAAACAAAAGAATAATAATTATGAAGGATTGCAAATAACAGACTATAGGTTAAGTTTGTAGAGTGTTTTCTGACGGATTCAGTCCTTTCCCTTGTACTACAGAGTCACTTTCGATGTCTTTTAAAGTGTAGTGCTGGCTCTCTCACGGTTCAGCTGCCAGGCTCGCGTGTCACAGCAAATCACTTGCAAGGTGAAACACAACGTGTGCTGCACAGTTCTTGCAAAGCTCCGGACGCTCCTCTGAGACGACGGCCGGAACAGGGTGACGTACAAGGGAGAGAGATCCGTCAGGAACAAGGAAATAGAAGATCAAAACACAAACCCCACATAAAAATTCTGTAGAATAAAAAGGGGCGTCACGGCGCCTACGTCAACGCCGTGACGTCTTTTGCTGTTCCTTCTCCGCTATGTGTCTCTCCCGGAGCGCGACCCTCGTAGGCTGGCACCACCGCCGGCTAGTTCGATCCTCCTGCTTTCTACCAGCTGATGAGGTCTGCCTGGATGTTTCTGGCGTGGACTGGACCTCACCAGGGTGATATGGTCAGGAGGGGATGACACTGACGGTGATCCTACGGATGGTAGTGGTCGAAACACTCCAGGGAGCTTGCGCGCCTTGTTGCCTCTTGCATGGGCTTAATGGAACTGCAACGGTTCCAGCCTTTTGCCTAGCGTCGCGCTGATCTGTGTTCATAGTGACCAATGAGAGGACAGGAGAGTCCTATCCTGCCAATCATAATCCATCGGTCACTATGACATCTCTATGATGTAATATAGCTAAATTATGAAGACACCAATAATTTAGAATTGTGTTCCAAATAAAATGTGGGTCAATGGGTTAGCCGATGAGGAGATGTGCTTGATGTCTGACAACACCCCCCACCTTAAGTCGAAAATCCCATTTTCGATAAGTTACAACAACGCACATTCACCACAAGGCTAACGTCTTCGATCCACAATACATCGTAACTGACTCATCAAAACACTCTTCTGTTTCCCCTAGTGGAACACGTCCACCTTTCAAGTTCAAGGTTTTCGCCAAGCTTTAAACTCAACTTGAATGACGTGTTATCCGAAAATCGTCACTGTGTGACATAATTTCCACCTGCCCTGCACAGGGCTGTACGTAGGTCTAGCTCGACCGCCAAGCTTCAAAAGTCGTCAGTCTGTGACGTCAAACTGCCTACCTTCATACTCGCTCGCAGGGATGGCCAGTTCAAAGGAAAGTCGTCACTAGTGACGTCAAACATGCTTGCACTCCCCAAGCCACTGAACGAAGGAATTACTATCTCCTCTTTCTTCCGTCCTCCGCACAATTTCATAAACCCGAAATGTGCATCAAAATTTCAATTTAAAATCACATGTACAACTCAGGAAGATGATTCCTTCAACACTAAACACTTTAACTATTTCTGCAACTGCTCAAAGCCAAAACAACATGACACAGAAGGTCCAATATTAAAATACAACTCGGAACAACTTCGACCCCTACTGTTCTCACTGCGTGTACTATGATTTAGCTCGAACAAAGTTCTGTCGTCAGCCATCTCTTCCCAATTTCTTTTTTGTCTCTTTTCGTGCTCTAGAATGTACTCGTCACAAAAATTGCAGCAGACCTCGAAGTTTTGCTTCGCTGAAGCACGACCCGAAGATTAAATAACTGAGTCTGCACTATACCATGTGCGCAGTTATTCACGTTCCTATCCTGGAACAAAAACTAAACACGCTGTTTCGTGGCTCACAGCAGCTACATTGCCGCCACTGACTACTAGTAATATACACCAGCATGGCAAGCTCTACCACATCCTTGGTACCCCTGGCTTCCATACCCTACTCCGACAGTACCTCCTTGTGGTCCACTACTAGAGAACGCGTCATTGACCACTATCACCAGTGGTCGTAAGGCACAAGTCAATGAGGCCAAATTTTCCGAGTTATTCCTGAGACTTCATAGACTGGCAGAATCAACATTTAGATTCCATGGGACAACCTCAAACTTGTTGGCTACGTCAGCACACATTCTGTTACATGGAAACATTAGAACGCGCGACTCAGGTAGTCGGCGCCAATGTTTTCTTTCCCAGGAATGACCCTTACCCTGAAGTCGTGTCCTTGGAGCTGAATAGCCCAGCGCATCAGCCTTCCATTCTCTGTTTTATTCTTCTCCAAATACTGGAGGGCTGATGGTCTGTCTGTAGATCAAACTGCCGGCCATACAAATACACCTCAAACTTCTTTATGGCCCAAACAATTGCCAGGCATTCCTTTTCTATCGTCGCATATTTTGTTCGGCTGAACTTAGCTTCTTGCTAGCATAAGCTACTGGCATGAGCTGCTCGTCATGTTCTTGTAGCAGGACTGCACCTAACCCTTTGTCACTTGCATCTGTCCTGAGAACAAATGGTTTGTCACTGTCAGCAAGTCTTAGAATGGGTGAACTGATCAATTTGTCTTTGAGCGTGTTGAAAGCTTTCTCACATTTGTCACTCCATCGGACTGGGTCGGACTGACCCTTTTTGGTGAGATTTGTCAGCGGGGTAGCTAACTCCGCAAAGTTTGGTACGAATTTTCGGTAGTATGACGCAAGACCCAAAAATGCTCTGACTTCTGTTTTAGTTTTGGGACGCTCAGCACTTTTTATTTTCTCTACCTTTTCATCTTCTGGTAGCATCACACTCCCTTCCCTACTTGATGACCAAGAAAGGACAATTCCTCAAACCCTAAGTGACATTTGCTAGGTTTGACCGTAAGGTTTGTCTCTCCTAGTCTGGTGAATACTGCTTCTAGCGCTTCTACATGCTGATCCCATGTTTCAGTGGCGATCAGAACATCATCCATGAAGTTTTCTACATCATACGCTGAAGTGGCAATAATAATTTCTCATCATCCTTGAGAAAACCGCACTGGCATTCTCATCATTCCGAACGGCATGCGTTTCCATTGGTACTGGCCTGTGGGTGTGGAGAATGCCGTTTTTGCTCTATCCTCTAGTTTCATGGGTAATTGCCAGAAACCCTTTGACAAATCTATCTTGCTGAAATACTTTTCGCCTTACTCAACTTGGCAAAGAGCTGATCAGTGTTTGGCATCGGTTCAGCGTCAAAGATAGTTACTGCGTTCAATTTTCTGTAATCAATACAGAAACGCACTTTTCCATCCTTCTTCTGTACTAGGACTATGGGCGCATTGTAGGATGAAACTGTTGTTCTCTATGACATCCATGGCTAACATGCTTTTCACTTCATCTTTAATCGTGTCTATCTTAGAATGTGGAAGAGGATATTGTTTCACTCTCACGGGTTTATCTTGACTTAGTCTCAGCTCACAAGTCTCCAGATCTGTTTTTTCCAGGCAGATCTGTGAGTACCTTTTTATGTCTTGCTGTGAACTCCCTAAGTGCTTGCTTCTGCTTAGCAGTCAAACTGTCATTGATGACCGCATCTTTGTAAGTTTCTGTTTCAGTGAGTGGTAACATGGGAATTGCTTGAGTCCTGCTGAAACAATCCCTCGCATCATCCCCTGCAGTATAGTCTTCACTGACTACTACTGCCACATCTTTGTCTTTTCCTCTCTCGAGGTATTCTTTCAGCAAATTGATGTGGAATAGTTTTTCTTTTCCTTTCACATCTACTTTATAGTCTACTTGGTTTACCTTTTCTGTCACAAGGTATGGTCCCCCTGCCATGTTAGCTGTAGTTTATTGTGCCTTTCAGGCACTAGGATTAATACTTTGCTGCCTGCTTTGACTGTTCTCCTTTGGGTGTGCCTATCAAAATACTTCTTCTGTTGGTCAGATGCTAGCGAAAGATTTTCTCTTGCTAGTTTGCAGGTGTCATACACCCTGTTCTTCAAATCTGTAACATACTCCGCACTAGTACGTACTTCTTCTTCCATTTCATCATCTGTCCACATCTGTTTGAGGACCTGAATTGGACCTCTCACTTCCCTACCAAACAAAAGTTCAAAGGGAGAGAATTTGGTTGAATTTTGCGGTACTTCACGGTACGCGAAAAGCAGCGCTGGAACATATCTGTCCCATTCCTGAGGTTGTTCCATGCATATTTTCTTTAGCATGTGCTTGAGCGTTCCGTTTAGTTTCTCTACAAGGCCATTTGACTGGGCATGATACGGGGTAGTGCGGTGACCTTTAATGCTGAGTAATTTGTTTACTTCAGTCATACGTCAGAAGTGAACTGAGTGCCGTTATCCGTCACTATCTCTCCCGGGATGCCTAGGCGTGACCACATCACCCACAGGGCTTCTGCCACGGTGGTCGCGTCACAGTTTTTTTAGACAACTTGCTTCTGGGTACCTGGTAGCATAATCTACCATAGTAAGTATGTACTTGTTTCCTTTGCTGGAAGCTGGTTTGATGGGTCCTACTAAGTCTACCGCTACCTTTGAAAATGGTGCACTCACTAACCTGCTCTTCTCAAGTGGGGCCTTTCTGACTCTGCCTTTGCTGGTAGTTCTCTGGCACACGTCACATGATGCACAGTATCTAGAGATGTCACCTAGCATACCTGGCCAGTAAAAGTCTCTCACTATTCTCTGTCTCTGGTCTTATTAGTTGCCAAGTGTCCTGCCATGGGAGTGTCATGGGCAATCCTGAGTACTTCTGTCTTACATGTCTTGGGTACTACTACCTGATTGTACTCTACCGACTCCTCTTTCTGTCTGCGTCGGAGTATGCCATTCTTAATGTAAAATTCCGTGATTTTTCCCTTAGCTTCATGTGGCTCCTTGTTTTCAGCTTTGTCAAACAGCTGACTCAAACTGTTGTCATTTCTCTGCTCTCGAGCCAATCTCTCTGAGGAGTCATAGACAATAAAGGTTCTGAGCATGCCTTCAGTTCTTTGCTTTTCTTAGCCTCTTTTGCCTGAGCGCGTGTTACGGCTGCTGCACTTTCTCTGCGTGCATAGACTGTATCTTAGCCAGCACCTCTTTGCCGTCCGACTCTATCTTGCATTCATTGCCTAATAGGACGGGCTTCACTGGTTGATCCATAACCAGGACTTCGGCTTTCCCGTCAAAGTATGGTGTATGCATGTCAACTTTGGCTAACGGTAAACTTTTCTTCACATCTGATGTGGCCAGGGTTACTTCCCTTGTTTCACCTGTGAGGCAACTAACAGGGACAAGTCTACTGTCAACTACTGTTAGACTGGCTCCTGTGTCACGTAAGGCGGATACTAATTTGCCCTCCACTTCTACAGTGCAATTTGGATCGAATGGAATTTGTCGACATTCTCGCAAAGTGGTGACTTTTCCAGGATCGCGACCGCTGAGACCGTTGGTAGAACGGCTGCTGCCTTTCAGGTTCTTTACAGTATCGAGCCAAGTGCGGACCCTCACATTTATAACACCGAATACGGGCGCGGTCCAAAATCTCGCTGGAAGTTTCTACGTCCTTCAGAGTTAGACTTTCCTTCTACGCTACCGTTTCTTTTTGTTCAGTGTTAGGCTTTCTCTCCACACTACCGGTTCTTTGTTCATCACTCGGTGAAACGCTGTGGTTCCTTACCCGATTATCGTGATGTCCCGTGAAACGGACATTCTGCACGTTTCGCGGCGGTCGGCTGTTTCTTTCTTCGGTACGGATATTTTCGAACGCTTCCGCAGCTTTTATTGCTTCGTCTTTGTTCGTGACCTGCTTTTCACGGACGTAATGTGCTTGGTCGGCGGACAACGCTTCGACAAATTTCTCCAAAATAAGCATTTCAGCCAAATCTTTTTCCTTTTTGCCTGAGAGATCTATCCATCTAGTCAGGTAGGTATCCAACCTGTCCCACAACATTCTTACGTCTTCTTGAGCTTCCTTCCTAGCTGTTCTGAACCTCTTTCTGTACTCGCTAGAAGAGAGGTGACATCTTTTGAACAGAGTGTTTTTTATGTATTCAAAATCATTCATAGACTCCCTCGGAATCTTAACATAAATCTCTCTGGCTTTGCCTTTCAGTAGGGGTGCGAGTCGAATGGCCCACTCTTCTTTCGGCCATCCATTCAGATCTGCAATTCTCTCAAACTGTGTCAAATATACATCTACGTCATCATTGTCTTCTAAAAATGGTAACTTGAATTTCGCGCCGCCGTTGTTGCTGCCATTGGAAGTAGCGCTAGTGTTTGACATCGACTGGCGTATTTTTTCTTCCGCTTCAATTCTTCTCATTTCTATGTCTGCTTCGATTTTGTGTCTTTGCAGACGTTCTGCAGATTCACGTTCTGCCATACGTTCAGCTGCTTCGCGCTCTTGCTTAGCCTCATCAAGCTTGCGCAGTTCTTCACGCTCAGCTGCATCCATTTTCCGCTGAGCCTCGCGTTCTGCCGCTTCGCGCATATCTTTAACGTAGTCTGCCAGATCCTTACCTTTAAGCCCTAGCGACTCACCTTCAGTTTTGTATTTTGCAAAATAATCCATGGTTTCTATTTCTGTAGTCACCCTTGGTTTTTTAGATTTGTTTTTCTTGCCGGCAGGCATGTATAAACTCTAAAGGTTACTGCCAAGGATTAGCAGGTGACGACAAATTACAATTTACGTGAACTTCAAATTACGTCGCTCTCTCTTATGACTTACCCTCACTACTTGGTAATGGATCTTGAATAGCCACGACAACTTAATTCTTAGAGTTGGGAATGCTAATTCTCTTCTACAGTTTTGCTCCGGGCACTAAGTTTAACTTGCTGTCTCAGCAGCGCAATGAAGGTGATAAACACCTCTCTACACTAACTACGATACAGTGCTTCTGTATCGACACTCTTCTTCTTCAAGTGGGGTTTTCCTTGATCTGGACTGGTCAAACTTTCCTAATTCTGTGCGTGAGCTGCACAGTGAACAAATATTCAGTTTACATTGAGAGGCGTGTGGTTCGACCCTCTTTAGTCGTGAATCCGATAGGAGTTGGTGATGCCGTGCACGATCTTTTACGGGCACCACCCAACCTCCCGCGAATGAACTGAATGAGAGGTGGTGAGACGGCCTAAATGTGGGATGGATAAGATGTTCAGATATCCAACATCCCGGACGAGCCCCCAATGTCAGGCTTAAGTGTGTCCAGGGGTCGCCTGACACAGATGTTAAAGTTCTCCTTTTTTTTTTGTCCCGCCGTGCCCTCTCTTTCAGTTCATTCACAAACTAAAGAGTTAAACACATCCAACAATTTATTAATATCGATTAATGAAACAAAAGAATAATAATTATGAAGGATTGCAAATAACAGACTATAGGTTAAGTTTGTAGAGTGTTTTCTGACGGATTCAGTCCTTTCCCTTGTACTACAGAGTCACTTTCGATGTCTTTTAAAGTGTAGTGCTGGCTCTCTCACGGTTCAGCTGCCAGGCTCGCGTGTCACAGCAAATCACTTGCAAGGTGAAACACAACGTGTGCTGCACAGTTCTTGCAAAGCTCCGGACGCTCCTCTGAGACGGCCGGAACAGGGTGACGTACAAGGGAGAGAGATCCGTCAGGAACAAGGAATAGAAGATCAAAACACAAACCCCACATGAAAATTCTGTAGAATAAAAAGGGGCGTCACGGCGCCTACGTCAACGCCGTGACGTCTTTTGCTGTTCCTTCTCCGCTATGTGTCTCCCGGGAGCGCGACCCTCGTAGGCTGGCACCACCGCCGGCTAGTTCGATCCTCCTGCTTTCTACCAGCTGATGAGGTCTGCCTGGATGTTTCTGGCGTGGACTGGACCTCACCAGGTGATATGGTCAGGAGGGGATGACACTGACGGTGATCCTACGGATGGTAGTGGTCGAAACACTCCAGGGAGCTTGCGCGCCTTGTTGCCTCTTGCATGGGCTTAATGGAACTGCAACGGTTCCAGCCTTTTGCCTAGCGTCGCGCTGATCTGTGTTCATAGTGACCAATGAGAGGACAGGAGAGTCCTATCCTGCCAATCATAATCCATCGGTCACTATGACATCTCTATGATGTAATATAGCTAAATTATGAAGACACCAATAATTTAGAATTGTGTTCCAAATAAAATGTGGGTCAATGGGTTAGCCGATGAGGAGATGTGCTTGATGTCTGACAACACCCCCCACCTTAAGTCGAAAATCCCATTTTCGATAAGTTACAACAACGCACATTCACCACAAGGCTAACGTCTTCTCCACAATACATCGTAACTGACTCATCAAAACACTCTTCTGTTTCCCCCCTAGTGGAACACGTCCACCTTTCAAGTTCAAGGTTTTCGCCAAGCTTTAAACTCAACTTGAATGACGTGTTATCCGAAAATCGTCACTGTGTGACATAATTTCCACCTGCCCTGCACAGGGCTGTACGTAGGTCTAGCTCGACCGCCAAGCTTCAAAAGTCGTCAGTCTGTGACGTCAAACTGCCTACCTTCATACTCGCTCGCAGGGATGGCCAGTTCAAAGGAAAGTCGTCACTAGTGACGTCAAACATGCTTGCACTCCCCAAGCCACTGAACGAAGGAATTACTATCTCCTCTTTCTTCCGTCCTCCGCACAATTTCATAACCCGAAATGTGCATCAAAATTTCAATTTAAAATCACATGTACAACTCAGGAAGATGATTCCTTCAACACTAAACACTTTAACTATTTCTGCAACTGCTCAAAGCCAAAACAACATGACACAGAAGGTCCAATATTAAAATACAACTCGGAACAACTTCGACCCCTACTGTTCTCACTGCGTGTACTATGATTTAGCTCGAACAAAGTTCTGTCAGTCAGCCATCTCTTCCCAATTTCTTTTTTGTCTCTTTTCGTGCTCTAGAATGTACTCGTCACAAAAATTTGCAGACCTCGAAGTTTTGCTTCGCTGAAGCACGACCCGAAGATTAAATAACTGAGTCTGCACTATACCATGTGCGCAGTTATTCACGTTCCTATCCTGGAACAAAAACTAAACACGCTGTTTCGTGGCTCACAGCAGCTACATTGCCGCCACTGACTACTAGTATAATAACACCAGCATGGCAAGCTCTACCACATCCTTGGTACCCCTGGCTTCCATACCCTACTCCGACAGTACCTCCTTGTGGTCCACTACTAGAGAACGCGTCATTGACCACTATCACCAGTGGTCGTAAGGCACAAGTCAATGAGGCCAAATTTTCCGAGTTATTCCTGAGACTTCATAGACTGGCAGAATCAACATTTAGATTCCATGGGACAACCTCAAACTTGTTGGCTACGTCAGCACACATTCTGTTACATGGAACATTAGAACGCGCGACTCAGGTAGTCGGCGCCAATGTTTTCTTTCCCAGGAATGACCCTTACCCTGAAGTCGTGTCCTTGGAGCTGAATAGCCCAGCGCATCAGCCTTCCATTCTCTGTTTTATTCTTCTCCAAATACTGGAGGGGCTGATGGTCTGTCTGTAGATCAAACTGCCGGCCATACAAATACACCTCAAACTTCTTTATGGCCCAAACAATTGCCAGGCATTCCTTTTCTATCGTCGCATATTTTTGTTCGGCTGAACTTAGCTTCTTGCTAGCATAAGCTACTGGCATGAGCTGCTCGTCATGTTCTTGTAGCAGGACTGCACCTAACCCTTTGTCACTTGCATCTGTCCTGAGAACAAATGGTTTGTCACTGTCAGCAAGTCTTAGAATGGGTGAACTGATCAATTTGTCTTTGAGCGTGTTGAAAGCTTTCTCACATTTGTCACTCCATCGGACTGGGGACGGACTGACCCTTTTTGGTGAGATTTGTCAGCGGGGTAGCTAACTCCGCAAAGTTTGGTACGAATTTTCGGTAGTATGACGCAAGACCCAAAAATGCTCTGACTTCTGTTTTAGTTTTTGGGACGCTCAGCACTTTTTATTTTCTCTACCTTTTCATCTTCTGGTAGCATCACTCCTTCCCTACTTGATGACCAAGAAGGACAATTCCTCAACCCTAAGTGACATTTGCTAGGTTTGACCGTAAGGTTTGTCTCTCCTAGTCTGGTGAATACTGCTTCTAGCGCTTCTACATGCTGATCCCATGTTTCAGTGGCGATCAGAACATCATCCATGAAGTTTTTCTACATCATTACGCTGAAGTGGCAATAATAATTTTCTCATCATCCTTGAGAAAACCGCACTGGCATTCTTCATTCCGAACGGCATGCGTTTCCATTGGTACTGGCCTGTGGGTGTGGAGAATGCCGTTTTTGCTCTATCCTCTAGTTTCATGGGTAAATTGCCAGAAACCCTTTGACAAATCTATCTTGCTGAAATACTTCGCCTTACTCAACTTGGCAAAGAGCTGATCAGTGTTTGGCATCGGTTCAGCGTCAAAGATAGTTACTGCGTTCAATTTTCTGTAATCAATACAGAAACGCACTTTTCCATCCTTCTTCTGTACTAGGACTATGGGCGCATTGTAGGATGAAACTGTTGGTTCTATGACATCCATGGCTAACATGCTTTTCACTTCATCTTTAATCGTGTCTATCTTAGAATGTGGAAGAGGATATTGTTTCACTCTCACGGGTTTATCTTGACTTAGTCTCAGCTCACAAGTCTCCAGATCTGTTTTTCCAGGCAGATCTGTGAGTACCTTTTTATGTCTTGCTGTGAACTCCCTAAGTGCTTGCTTCTGCTTAGCAGTCAAACTGTCATTGATGACCGCATCTTTGTAAGTTTCTGTTTCAGTGAGTGGTAACATGGGAATTGCTTGAGTCCTGCTGAAACAATCCCTCGCATCATCCCCTGCAGTATAGTCTTCACTGACTACTACTGCCACATCTTTGTCTTTTTCCTCTCTCGAGGTATTCTTTCAGCAATTGATGTGGAATAGTTTTTTCTTTTCCTTTCACATCTACTTTATAGTCTACTTGGTTTACCTTTTCTGTCACAAGGTATGGTCCCCCTGCCATGTTAGCTGTAGTTTATTGTGCCTTTCAGGCACTAG
>JADBJO010022176.1:7500-28346 GCA_016801955.1 Conus betulinus | reverse complement strand
TGCAGGCCTTCAAAAAAGAGAGAGAGAGAAAAAAAGTTACCTCTGTCCCTACAAACTCTCCATTCCCCATACAGTCCTTTGAATGAGACTATAAAACCGAGGTTCCGTGTTTGAACGCACGCACATCTTGCACACACGTAGCGTACACAGAAAGAGAGAAAGAAACTGACTGTATCAACTCTGACCTGGCAACCTGATGCACACATCATCAGACCCGTCTTCCTGGCAACATGAAGAGCTCTCACAATTACAGCACTGGTAAGTAAATGTCAAACACGTTGACTTGGCAGCCTTATGCACAGGAAAGCAGACGTCATCAGCCACGCTGGCACAACACCATGATCTACATGATGAAGGATGGAAGCAACCATTTCTAAAACACTGAACAGTCAGATAACCGTGAAAGGGGCGCAGATGAACTACTCCATCAAGGGATGCTTTGGTTTATATCTAAAAAAAAACACAAAAAAAACCTCTGGATCTTTTAAACCTTATCTTCTTGAAAATACATATACTTATTTCAGTTCTTACTTCCATAAAATCAAGTACTTCTTTTAGAAACCAGGACAAGAGCAGCTGATGGCGATATAGCCCTATCTGTCTATGATTCTGAACACAGCGAAAAATGACACTTATCTACAGAATACTGTTTTGAACATTTTCTATATCTATTCCAAGTAACATCCGAGGTGGACACATTTGATGAAAATCCACTTATCTTTCATATAAATAAGCATGACTTTGTACCTCGTTTTGTGTGTTCATTTCCATTTTGCCTTGTTTTCAGTCATACTCCAGTCTATTTCATTAGTGTCTGATGAATAAAAAAAAAAAAAAAAAAGCAAACCGAAAGATCAACCTGCTGTTAATATCTGATAAGAAGCCGAACAAAAGCCTGTGCAGGACCGATACTCACGTGTACACCCTCAGCGTGGACATGAACTCCAAGGTGAGGAAGGGAAAACAGATGTAAACGTTGGCCAGGCGGGTAAACGCGAAGGTGATAGCATCGTACACCTGCTTCATGTGGTCGCTGGTCTGGAACCATGGCCTGACGTTACGTCGTATCTGTCCACATTCACAGGCACCGAGACTAGCACCAGCCAGCCATGATCATGCTTCCTTATCGCTAGTTATTGTAGTGCATTGCACCAACACTGTCCTATACACTTCTGTCTGTCTACCACTCAGACTAGTTAATGTTACACTCCTGGAACTACCAAATTTATTATTTTCAGCATGAACTTTGGCTGAATTTCGGACTCTTCAACGTGTCTTAACAACAACAAACAAAAATCGCACATACACACACACACACACATGCACATACATGCATGTGTGCACGCACACACACACTCACACACTGACTGACTGAAACTATTTACGGTCAGATTAACCTATTATTGTACTGACATATAGAAATGCAGTAAATTAATGAAAAACCAAAACAATACAAGTAAACACTTGAATGACATAAAAATCATAAAGGAAACTTAACAGGGAAACATTTAGCTCTTATAAGTGAAATAACAAAATCAGAAATTGTTATTATAAACAAATTACATCTTAACTGTTCTGAAAATTAAAACATCTCTCACACACACACACACACACACACACACACACACACACACACACCACAATTTCAGATCTACATCACAAAAAATTTCGTACAGAAATGTCAAAGTCTTAGTTGTTTACTGATACCCTGTGGCGTCAATCTGCCCTACTGAGCCGTCATGGTTTATCCAGCAGTGGCAGGGGCTCAGACCTTTCAACAATCCCGTTGAACTGACAATGACCTCCAGCCTGTACGTTTTGCGATACAAAGTGACACACACTTCCCCAAACCCTTGGCACAGAGCGAGAGCCAGTCAAAGAGAGAAAGACAGACAGAGAGAGAAAGAGAGACAGAGAGAGAGAAATAGAGAGAGAGAGAGACAAAGACTGAGAGAGAGACAGAGAGAGAGAGAGACAAAGGGAGAGAGACAGAGAGAGAGAGGGAGAGAGGGAGCTAAAGAGTTTGTGTTTTGTATACCTCCAATTCTTTGTTTTTTTCATAGCCAGCACCAAGACACCAGACATAGCTGCACTCAGCAGATGCTGGTTACCCATGAGGCACCGTACATTTCACTGAAAGCATCGCCTGGCCCACTATCACCACCATCATCATTGTCAGAGCCTCCTATTTCCACCCATTCCCGCTTTCAACTGTTCAAAACCACGGTCGTGATTGTCGAAACATTCTCGTTCAGCGGAATAAACGGCATCCACTCAGTCGTTACTGGCTGAATGGACAAACTGGACAAATTCCGGTGTCTGGACGTTCCAGACAGGTGGTTTCATACATGTGGTAAATAACCATCAGAGTTCTCATGCTCTGACTGGATACCTTCACGTCTGTGTCTCTTAATATCTCACCAATCTGGCGGCAATGGTCAACAAGGCCGCGATGCCGAGGTCATGTAGTACCCTGGGTAGAAACCGTGCCAAAAGGCACTGACAGCAAAGACGGCCACTGTGTGGTGTTTGGGGACACGTCGTAGACCACGCGACGCAGCCACACCAGCGTCTTTTTGTTCCACCCGTCAATGTTGGTCTTCAGGCTGTTGGCGCACTGCACACACACACACAGACACACACACACACACACACACACACACGCAGACACACACACACACACACGCAGACACACACACACACACACACACACACACACACACACGGAGCTGATCACTCAGACTGTTAACAATGCAGTCACACACACACATGCAAGTACACACACACACACACACACACACACACACACACACACAGGGAGACTTACCTCTACTTCCCAAATGCTGACGTTTTCGTTCAAATCCCACTTGGGTTGACCTTTGCTGTCGTAGCCATTGAACCCAAAGCCTGCTGCCAAGTTCAAGGTTTCTCCTGGATGCATATTAAAAAAAAAAAAAAAAAAAAAAAAAAAAAAAAAAAAAAGATTAGCTGCAGGTACTGTTTTCACGCTTTAAAAAAAACTTTCTTTCCTGAAAACTGTACCATGAAAGTCTGTAACTTTACTTTGACGCCCCGAGCAGCTCAAGAAGCTTCCGAATTACACAGAAACATCCTGAAAGACAAAAACAAGTAACACCCGCTCACTCGGTGTTTCATGAGCACACTCAGACCCACTTTCAACTCTTGAGCTGAACCAAAACATGTCACCATTCAGAAGTTTTCACACTATGAACAATTCCCCCCCCCCTCCATTTATCATCATTAATCTCTGATCGATCCAGTAAAAAACCTCGGCACCCATTTCAGAGGAGATACAGAGCTGACTGAGGTGAAGGACATGAGTTGGACCTCAACTCTCACAACATCAGATCCAGAGAGAAGACAAGTTAACTTTGATGACGAAGTTTAACCTTCGTCGTACATTGCCTAATATTTTGAGCGCCACATCCATGCTTTTTGTGTATGAATACAGCCTTGCTGTACCAAATAGGCCTTCAGGGACCCATGTTTTTTTCTGAAGGACTGAAGTCTGTTATGAGTCTCCAGCGACCTTACTTTTTCTAAAGGAGTAAAGCCTTTCTGCTTTTTTGTTTTGAGTTTTTTGTTTTTGTTTTTTGTTTACTCATCTGCTTGCAGGTAGAAACCAGTGCTTTTTGGTACAAATGTGGGGCCATGCTTTACTGACATAGCCTTCACATTTTGTGGAGGTAGCTTCAAAATGGACTCGGATATCAAGAGAAAACCCTTACTGGTGGGTCGTTTCATACCCGTGATGTACAGTCTTTATTCCCAAGTGAAAGTTAGCAAGTTCAACCTTCACCCGACCCACACAACATCCCGAGACAAAGATGTATCTTCAGCTTGACTTAAGTTCAAATACTGCTCATTCTGCATGTCTAAAATCTCATCTACTCACAGTTTCTGAAACTGAAAGCTTGAGAATCACAATAAAGTTGAACCAATGACAAAAAATGCATAGAATGTTCTAGGAAAAACAAATACTGAGAAAGAAATGATTTAATTTCTGGAACTTTTTCTGGAACATTCTACATCATTTTAGACCTAGCAGGTGCTTCCGTCAGGTATACAAACATCGTCAGGTAACTACATGTCACGTGGAACAATTTCTATAAAATTTCTGAAGCAACACGTACACATACTGACCTTTACCAACCAAAAGCTGCAAACTCAGTCTGCCTATAACAGCGTTCCCACTTACTGGGTACTATGTGCCCAGTTGCTATGGCTACCAGGCACACACGCCAGGTGACCAGCTGTTCTAGCATGCTAAAGCTGATTCATGTTATCTTCTAGCCACTCAAAACACTCTTAAGCTTCAAATGCGAAGGACCCAAGATATGTTGCGGTTTGGGTTTTTGTTTTGTTTTTTTGTTGTTGTTTTTTTATGTATTACAGTGCTTTGAACTTTTTTTTCAATGTCTTCTTGTAGAAAAAAGAATAATGCACACCAAAAAAAAGTACAAGTTGAATATATTTCCATGATTTTTGTGGAAAAAAGTGGATGTACTGTTCAGCTTATTAAAAAGTGTTGGAAAGAGGCAAAAGAATCTAGTAAAAATGAAGATTAGAATGCGGAGCACGGAAGATGCAAAACATATATCTATAACCCAATATTCTTACCACTGACATTTTCAGCGTACCTCTTCTGCTGCAGCCACTTTTTTTTATGAATGACACACACAACGCAACTATGTGAACACCTGTGCAGATGAATATTTTTCAAATTCATACTCTCGGCTCAGTGTCACTGTTCATCAGTGTAATGTTTGTGTATTTTGTTTTGTTTTTACGCGTTTGTATATGAACATGCGTACACATGCAGGCATATATTTACATGTGTATGTGTTTACGTGTATGCAAGTGTACCATGTGTACAAACATACATGTATGGTTGACTACAATATATTCACAAACTGTCTTGTGTAAATCTGTGAAAGTGATATGAAAAAACGATTCAATACCAAACAAACAAACAGGAAGACATCCACGGCGGCGCCGGCACACTTAGAGCCACTTGATTTAGTTCACTCAACGCTTTGCCTTTTGACCCCAGCTAGGCCCTAACCAGTCAGCCACCACACTGCCAGATGCACCTTCCTTTCTCAGCGAAGACGCTATGTGTGTTTGGACGCTTCGAGACTGGTGCAACATGATTCAGTTGTATTTACTGAACAGCTGTTTTTAGACTATAATTTCTGTATGTCAGCAATAACTCAGTGAGTACTTCAGTGTGTGACAAAAGCTGGCATTTGACTCATCTCTGTGAGTACTATAATTACTATGTGTTTAAAACTTTCTGACAGAACTTGTGTGACCGGCAAAGCCTACAGCCTGCGCGTGCGTTGTTGGCTGAGGTGCTTGTAAGCTGAAGTAGGTAAAAAGCATTGGGAAGGGTATTTGTGCATCAAAAGTTAGCATTTATAAAGGGGTGGCATTTACACTATTGTATACACATATATTTCTTCATTGTTGCTACATTTTATATGTACTATAGTTGCATGTAGAGCAACATAGGCCTAATTAAAGGGAAACATAGAGGGTAACATAATTACTACAAGCAAAATAATACTATTGATAATAGTAATGGTAGTAACAATAATAAGAGAATAATTGTTACAATTATAATAATATTTCATTTTCAATCACTACTACTGTTTCTATCGGCAAAATCAAATAAATCTAAAGTGTGTTGTTGGTAGTACCAGTAGGGTGCTTTTTATGTGTGTGTGTGTGTGTGTGTGTGTGTGTGTGTGTGTGTGTGTGTGCGCGCGCCACTGTGCGTGTGTGTGTGTGTGTGTGTGTGTGTGTGTGTGTGTGTGTGTGTGTGTGTGTGTGTGTGTGAGAGAGAGAGAGAGAGAGAGAGAGAGAGAGAGAGAGAGAGAGAGAGAGAGAGGGGTATGAAAATTTCACATGTAAGATTTGTTAAAATAAAAAAAAAAGCATACATTAGTACTATCTCAACTGACAAAATTATCATGTACATAATCATCAAATAGAATGCAAGAGCATTAAAATGTTACTTTCAAGTTGACGTATGTTGACTGATACAAGTTGAACAGCGTGTTTGTAATGGGTGTATACAATAGCTATAAATACTGACCTTTTATTTCCAAGAGTATAGGCATATAATTATATTGATCAATATTGGTTTTAAAATTGTTACATAAAGTGAGAGTAACTACTGAACATCAACTATTTTTTTTTTTTTTTTTTAAATCTTGTTTTATTTTATTTTTTTCAAACAGGCAAAGTGTACTTCATGTTAAAAGTGAGAGGGGGTGGGTGAGGGAATGGGGGTGGGGGCTGTTTGAGAGTGGAGAGGGGGCAACAACAACAGCAAAAAGCTCCGTCAGTGTCACACTGTTCTGTAACACGAGCCACTGATCTACGAGTGTAGGACTCACACCAGGAGACATGTGCAGACAAGACAGTTTGTGTTGTGTTTAAAAGTGATGGTGAACAGTTACCTGCTGAGAAGTGGATACCGACACAGAACCATGGCTTTACCTTCAAGGGTCGTGAGTACACGTGTGTGTGTGCGTGCGTGTGTGTGTGTGTGTGTGTGTGTGTGTGTGTGTGTGTGTGTGTGTGTGTGTGTGTGTGTGTGTGCGCGCGCATTTGTGTGTGTGTGTGTGTGTGTCACTCAGTGTGTGTGTGTGTATGTATGTCTGTGTGTGCGTCTGTGTGTGCCAGTCAGTGTGTGTGTGTGTGTGTGTGTGTGTGTGTGTGTGTGTGTGTGTGTGCGCGTGTGATCTGTTTTGTTCTGTGAAGTCATGTATGCACGTCAGTTTCAATTCAGCTTCAATCTCTCTCTCTCTCTCTTTCTCTCACTCTCTCTCCCCTCTTTTTTTTTTTCCTATTCATTTTATAAAAGGTACGTTTGCGTGCAGTATCTTGTGTGGTCATATTTACTCAATCATTCCTCTCTCTCTCTCTCTATCACACACACACACACACAACTTTGGGTTGCAGCAGCTTTTCGTCGAGCGCTGGCTTTGGTTTTTTTTTTCATTAGTCAGGCTGTTAAAAGTTGTTACCTAAACTCACATATGTAATGTAATATAATCATCATAATGAGAGTACTGACAGTAAGTTTCTGCTTTTATGCACATATTGTGTGTGCGCGCGCGCAGGCGTGCATGCATGTGCGCGCAATGTGTGTGTGCACGCGCACGCGCGCGTGCGTGCGTATGTGTGTAAGAATCCAAGCGCTTCTGAACAGACACTTGCTCTTGCAAGCGAAGGACGGTGAATCTGTCTGGCACTTGACGGTATTCCCCCACCAACCTTCGCAGAAAACAGCTCACAGGGTGTTGTGTGGGACAGGGACGATTCTGCTTTTCTCGGTTAAGCCCTCCAAGTCCAGGAAACTCCCTAAGTGTAGTCGTTTTGTAAACACTGGTCAGCTTTAGGCGCGATACAGACAGCAAGGGAATATGTGGTTCGCTGTTCTCCATGCTGACAGATACAAGACCGCTCACAGACCCGGGCCTGTTGGCTCCACGCAGTTTGTTTCTTCTGTTCTTCCGCCCCACGCTTTTGAAGACTCTGACTCAAGCGACTTTAATGTAGCAGTAAGAACTGCCGGGGCATCCCACATATTCTGGAGATCCTCTCTGACGAACATGAGACGTACTGGACCTACCTTCAATCAGGGCAGTTCCTGAGTGTGTTCGTTCATGTGTGCTTGTGGTTATGTGCCGATGTATATGCATGTCATGCAAATTAATGAGGAACGAGCATGCATTGAAGAAAACTTGCAGTCCAGCACAAATCATGCATTATGTGAGTGTGTGTGTGTGTGTGTGTGTGTGTGCGTGTGTGCGTGTGCGTGCGTGTGTGCGTGTGCGTGCGTGCATGCTTTTCATGCATGGGTGTGTGTTTTTTCAAACAACCATATATGGCTCTGACTTTGCTGATGTGGTCCCCTCCTTTCAGCCGGATTACAAACCTAAGTTGAATTCAACCACAGCGCGTGATCCAGTCCTTATACATTACGCCACATCTGCTTACCTGGAAGGAGATAAAACGAAGGCATCACAGCTAAATGAAAAAAAAAAAAAAAGAAAAACATCAAACGTGAATACATCCTAACAGTCGCCTGAACTCCCCATAAACTAGACGCATTCAGCCATTACTGATGACACACTCAGACGGTGACAGCACTCACATACCCAGAATCCAAGCGAAGTAATATTTCTGTCTGGCCAGTGAAACGCACACCAACACGTACAGCATCCTCTGCAAGAAGGTCCTCTCGAAGAACGCCTCCTCTGTCGACATTCCACGACATCCAGTGTTTGTCGACATTCCACGACATCCAGTGTTACAACCCCCCACCCACCCCTGCCATTAGCTGGGGCCTAGTCTCTCAGCACTGGTAAACAGTCAGCACCTTTCTACAGCATTACAACCTCTCAGACATTGTAGAGCTTGGTCTGTCGACAGTAGTCAGCAGTAGTCAACACCTTGCAACATACACCTCTCTGACCTTGTAGGGCTGAGTTTGTCAACATTGGTCCGCAGTAGTCAACTCTTACCACAGGATTACACCCCTCTCACATTGTAGGGCTGAGTTTGTCGACATCAGTCAGCAGTAGTCAACACCTTACCACAGGATTACACCCCTCTCACATTGTAGGGCTGAGTTTGTCCACATTAGTCAGCAATAGTCAACTCCTTTACCATAGGACTACACCCCTCTTACATTGTAGGGCTTAGGGGGCTGGAATAGCTCAGTTGGTAAAGCACCAGATGCGTAATCGTACTGATCCTAGGGTTGCGGGTTCGAATCTCTGCCAGGCCATTTTGGTACAGCGGGATTTTCCCCTCAGAGTTAACATTGGTTCTGATTCCATTTCCCATACAGTCCTTCGAATGAGACTATAAACCGAGGTTCTGTGTGTGAATGCACACATAACATCTTGCACACACATATAATCCCATAAACAACCTCTGGAAGAGAAGGCCAGTTTGGCGTTGGTGTGGATGACATGTTACACATAGCATAAGAAATGGAAAGAATGAAGGAAGTAAGGAAACTTGTGTAAACAATATTGAATGATAGGGACTGGATGACACGGAAAGCGACTGAATGAAGCGCCAGCTGGCAACTCTTCAGTCGGCACTACCCAGGTAGGCAAACCCATTGTGTAAACAAGTGTGGATGGTAAAGCGCTTAGAGCTTGGGTCTCTAGCCGAGAACAGGTGCTATACATAAGTATTCATTATAATAATTATAACAGTCTGTCAGCAGTAGTCAGCAGTAGTCAACACCTTGCAACATACACTCTCTGACCTTGTAGGGCTCAGTTTGTCAACATTAGTCAGCAGTAGTCAACTCCTTACCACAGGATTACACCCCTCTTACATTGTAGGGCTGAGTTTATTGACATTAGTCAGCAGTAGTCAACACCTTAACACAGAATTACACCCCTCTTACATTGTAGGGCTGAGTTTGTCAACATCATTTGAAAAATTATTGATAAAGCTCTGTGCAAGAAAAAATTGACAACTGAATCACAAGACAAAACACGACCAGTTTTCAATCTCTTAGGTCGTCTTCAGGCAACATACACAATGCTCAAGACAACGAAAATGAACAAGTAATCACTTATCTTTATCCAATTTGGCAAAAGAAGGGCGTTAATCAGACCTTCAGGTGGACAGAGAGGGGTGACCGACCTATCAGACCTTCAGGTGGACAGAGAGGGGTGACTGACCTATCAGACCTTCAGGTGGACAGAGAGGGGTGACTGACCTATCAGACCTTCAGGTGGACAGAGACAGGTGACTGACCTATCAGACCTTCAGGTGGACAGAGAGGGGTGACTGACCTATCAGACCTTCAGGTGGACAGAGAGGGGTGACTGACCTATCAGACCTTCAGGTGGACAGAGATAGGTGACTGACCTATCAGACCTTCAGGTGGACAGAGAGGGGTGACTGACCTATCAGACCTTCAGGTGGACAGAGAGGGATGACTGACCTATCAGACCTTCAGGTGGACAGAGAGGGGTGACTGACCTATCAGACCTTCAGGTGGACAGACGTGTGGAATGACCAACACCATCAGCGCACCACACACCAAAGTCATCCCCAGCTTCTTCAGTGTCGCGGGAACATTCTGAAACACACCCTCCAGTTCATCAACACCACGTCCAGTTCTAAAACACACCCCCGGGTTTGTATCACATGATCCAGATGCGAAACATCAGATACAGTTCCATGACATACTGGTCATCAATACAACATCTACTTCTGCTACGCCACTTATATGTCTGCAACAACATTCGGATCTGTAACACTGATCCAGGTCTGTAGCACAATATCCAGGTCTGCAACTGAGACACAGCATCCACCTCTACCACATCCAGCTCTGTGTGACAACCACATCCAGTTACAGAACATTCCATTCTGTAACACAACACTGATTCAAAACAACCTACGTCTGTATCATAACATCCACTTCCACAACGTCAAAACCTGAAAAGCAACATCAAGGTCTGTAAAACAACATCCAGTTCAACAACATGCAGGTCTGAAACTTAAAATGCAGTTCTGCAACCTCCAGGTCTGTAATACAATATCCTGCATTACAACATCCAGGTCTGTTATACAATATCCTTCTGCACAACATCCAGGTCTGTAAAATAATATCCTGCATTACAACATCCAGGTCTGTAATACAATATGCTGCATTACAACATCCAGGTCTGTTATACAATATCCTGCATTACAACATCCAGGTCTGTTATACAATATCCTTCTGCACAACATCCAGGACTGTAAAATAATATCCTGCATTACAACATCCAGGTCTGTAATACAATATGCTGCATTACAACCTCCAGGTCTGTAATACAATGTCCTTCTATACAACATCCAGGCCAGTAATACAATATCCTTCTATACAGCATCCAGGTTTGTAATACACAATATCCTGCATTGCAACCTCCAGGTCTGTAATAAAATATCCTGCTATACAACATCCAGGTCTGTAATACAATATCCTGCATTGCAACCTCCAGGTCTGTAATAAAATATCCTGCTCTACAACATCCACTCTGTAAAACAACATTCAGTTCAACAACATCCTGATCTGTAACATCACATCCAGTTCTTCACCATCCAGGTCTGTAACAATGTCGAGCTTTACAACATCCACTCTGTAAAACAACATCCAGTTCTTCACCATCCAGGTCTGTAACAATGTCGAGCTCTACAACATCCACTCTGTAAAACAACATTCAGTTCAACAACATCCTGATCTGTAACATAGCATCCAGGTCTTCACCATCCAGGTCTGTAACAATGTCGAGCTCTACAACATCCACTCTGTAAAACAACACAATCAGTTCGACAACATCCTGATCTGTAACATCACATCCAGTTCTTCACCATCCAGGTCTGTAACAATGTCGAGCTTTACAACATCCACTCTGTAAAACAACATCCAGTTCTTCACCATCCAGGTCTGCAACAATGTCGAGCTCTACCCACATCCTCTCTGTAAAACAACATTCAGTTCAACAACATCCAGGTCTGTAACATAACATCCAGGTCTTCACCATCCAGGTCTGTAACAATGTCGAGCTCTACAACATCCACTCTGTAAAACAACATTCAGTTCAACAACATCCAGGTCTGTAACATAACATCCAGGTCTTCACCATCCAGGTCTGTAACAATGTCGAGCTCTACCACATCCTCTCTGTAAAACAACATTCAGTTCAACAACATCCAGGTCTGTAACATAACATGCAGGTCTTCACCATCCAGGTCTGTAACAATGTCGAGCTCTACAGTCAGAAGAAAGAAAAAGATGAACGAACAAAGAGAGCGACCTGCAGACGGGTCACAACCTGGCACCATCTACAACTGTCATCCCCCTCCCCACCTCTGCCAAAGACTGATCCCCACTAGCTGCCCTGAGGCAGTGGTCAGTCTGGCAGGCTTGCTGGCTGATAGGTCATGGATTCAAATCCCATCAAAGGCAGTTGTCTGTGGGATCTTTTGGCCCTGGATGGCTCTAACTCACAGTTAGAGAAATGCAAAGAGGGGTCAAATGGAAAATCTGGAACCACAGCCAAAAGTTTCATCCGCTTAGTGGAGAGGGGGCAAGATGGGGTTAAAATACAAAAATTAACGACTTCACATTCCGTCCGACAGATTTTTTCCTGTTTCCTATCATTCCAATGCTGTAATTCTGATTCCTTTCATTGGATCAAATTGCCAACACTACCATTTTCACCAATTTTTCCATGCGTCTACAGGCAGTCTCTTTTTTTTTCTCCCGAGTGCAAATCGCTATTTAAAAAATCCAGCTTTGACTGTTTTCAGAGGCACGGAGGAGGTGGGGGCCCCAAATACTGGCCGGAATGACAACGAAGAAATGCACTGTGCGTTTTGCTTTCACAGACCATGCCATGGAGATTCTGTGTGTGTGCGGACAAAGCACGCTTGTACCAATGGGCCTCCTACCTTGAGGTCTCTGCCGGCAGCTGCTGTGGACGGCACACTCTCACTGTAACCCTGCCGTCACACACAGAGGGCAGACAGTCAATGTGTGCATGTCATCCAATTCATGCAGTATGAAGCGTCATGTATAAATATATATGTACGCACATTTACAAGCATAAAGAGCATTGGAAGAGAAGAGTTCTTTTACCTTTAAATGCAGGCCTGTCTATTAAAGCAGACCTGTTTACCCCAAATTCCTGTACGTGTAATATCTTAGACAAAAGCCTGAAATTTGAAATAAAAAAACACCCAAAAAACCCTGTAATCTTCATAATCGCAATACTTTCGCAACTTTTGAAGATTTGGTACAGCCGGCCATAGGTGGGTAAGACTGTTTAGACGCCATCTTTGACAAGGTCAAAGACGCAAGGCACCCTGGGAAATGTCTTCTAACTGCTTTGACTGAAACAGTAGCAGACAAAACTTCACGTTTAACAATCTTCTTTCTCTGATTTTTTTCCCCTGTAATTTTTGGGTGGTGGGGGCCGTAATTCCCGTAATTTCGATTTTTTCAGTAAAAATTAGAGCAAAATTGTAAGGGTAAATAGGTCTGATTAAAGTGATATCACTGGGAGGGCCCTTGATGTTTGCATTGCCCTTTCTGTGGAGATGGAAGGCGAAATCTTTTTTTTTTTTTTTTTTTTTTTTTGTACTGAATACTGATTTCTTAAGAATTCTCATAGGAATTACTCTTTCTGCTTATACCTTCCCAAATACAGATCTGGATTGTAGGAAGTCTGATTCCTGGATTTTGGAGGGGGAGTGGGGGGTGAGGAGGGGGCTGGATTGGTTCTCTTCCTTTCAAGCCACTTGCCTCTCCTACTTCCTTCTGCTTGTGTCATCAGCACATAGAACAGAATCGTGTGTGTGTGTGTGTGTGTGTGTGTGTGTGTGTGTGTGTGTGTGTGCATGTATGCATGTGTGAGCGCATGCGTGCATGCATGCGAGCCAGCGTATGTGCGTGTCTACAGCTGTGTGTATAAAGTAACTGAACTCATTGGGACATGGAATCATTATCAGCTATATGCATCCACAGACAGATAGGTACATGGACAGATATAGACAGATAGACAGACAGATAGATAGACAGACAGATAGATGGACAGATAGATAGATAGATAGACAGAGAGAGAGAGAGAGAGAGAGAGAGAGAGAGAAAGATAATAGAGACGGATAAAACAGATAAGACTGACAGATAGATAGACAGACATAGATAGATAGACAGACAGATAGGCAGATAGACAGACATAGATAGACAGACAGATAGGCAGACAGACAGACATAGATGGATAGACAGACAGACAGACAGACAGACAGGCATTTCCTTCAAGATGGTGAAGACATCTGGGCCAGCATCTGTTGTTAATTCTACCTTGCATGCTCTGCATCATTCCCTTTCTTCAAAGGGACAAAAACAAATAATGCACCCCCCCCCCCCCCACACACACACACACACACACCCCCATCTCCATCTTCCCTGCTTGATCCACTACCATGGCAGCAACAGGCCGAGGCTGTGCCAGCGATGGATTACAGTTGTTCGCCCCTTCAGCACTATCAATTATCTACCTTTGCTACTGCAGGAGCGAATCCCAGTCTTACTGCTAATACACTATTGATCCATGCACCTGGTGGAAACAATGGGTCTGCCTCTTATAAGGCCTGTAGAACAGAGAGAGAGAGAGAGAGAGAGAGAGAGAGAGAGTTTGAGGAGAAAGAGAGCGATGAGAAAGAGAGAGAAAGAATGTGTGAGCGTGTGTGTGTGTGTATGTATGCTTGTGTGTGTGCGTGTGTGTGTGCATGTAGAGGAGAAAGAGAGCGATGAGAAAGAGAGAGAGAAAGAATGTGTGTGCGAGTGTGTGTGTGTGTATGTGTGTGTGTGTGTGTGTGTGTGTGTGTGTGTGTGCTTGCTCATGCATGTATGCATGCATTTGTGTGTGTGGTCCACATGATTGTGAAGAATATGTGTTTATACGAAGGTACCTATTTACATTCATGACATGCATGTGCATGTGTGTGTGTGTGGTGTGTGTGTGTGTGTGTGTGTGTGTGTGTGTGTGTGTGTGTGTGTGCGTGAAGTTTGAATGTGAGTGTATTTCAATGCATATATGCATGCCCATATGCTCACCTGCATGTGTGTCTCCAAGTGTGTGAGTGTGTGTGAGTGTGTGTGTGTGTGTGTGTGTGTGTGTGTGTGTGTGTGTGAAAGTTTGAATGTGAGTGTATTTCAATGTATACATGCATGCCCATATGCTCACCTGCATGTGTTTTTCCAAGTGTGTGTGTGTGTGTGTGTGTGTGTGTGTGTGTGTGTGTGTGTGTGTGTGTGTGTGTGTGTGTGTGTGTGTGCACATATGTGTGTGTGCATGCGCATGTGTACGTGCCTGCGTGTGTGTGTGCGCGCTTATATGTGTGCACATGTGAGTGTGTATGAGTTTGTGTGTATATGTCTGTAAGTGCCAGTGCAAGCAAGCCTGTCAGCACGCATACGTGTGCATATGTATGTGTGTGTGTGCATGTGTGTGTGTGTGTGTGAGTGTGTGTGTGCGCGCATGCATATTCATATGTGTCTATTTGTGTGTCTGTGTGCAGCTGTCTGTGCGGGCACACGTGCGCATGTACGTAAGTGTGTGTGTGTGTGCACGCAAATGTTTGTGTGCATGTATGACACAGAAAAGGGGAAACTGAGACAACAGCAACAATTCACTAAGTAAGTAAAACAACAAATACTGAGAAACTAAAAGCACAACAAAAACAAACAAACAAAACAAAAAAAAAAAAACAAAAAAAAAGAAAGTCCAAGGAGCATCCTCAAGTTCACGGAGACTGTTGCTGGACGGATGAGGCAGCACCCTCTGGAGGGGTCTGCTCACACTGACTCCGTGGCAAATTTCTTCCGTCTTAATCCTGTACATATCTAACATAATTACCTTTATCATAGCTCTACTGACACTTCTATGAAGTTGTTGGCAGCTGGGGGCTTAGAAGCCAATGTGCTGTTTAAAAAAACAAAAACAAAAACACACACAAAAAAAACCATAATAACCAGGTAAAAGCACAACAAGAAAGGAAGGGTGAGGAGAAAAAGAGAGTTTAAAACCCCCCAAAATTTTTTTTGTTTGTTTGTTTTTGAAAAAGGTAAAGCGACAGTGCAAAAGAAACCGGGAAATAACTAGCGTGGAGTTTTCAGAAGGCTGAGCCTACCACTTAAACAGGCTAACCCCCACCCACCCCCCTCCCACTCACCCACCCACTCCCCTTGGCATCCTCCACAGGAGGAAGAAAAAAAAAAAAACTGTGATCGTGCTGACACAGTGTTTCGGCCTCTGTCATAAACACATCACACTGCAACACAAAGCTTGGCGTGTTAGGGGGGGGGGGGGAAAGAAAAACCAGGCGAGGACAGAGTAAAGATGACATCAAAGATGAAACAAAACTATACCAGGGAGCATGAAGGGGGGGGGGGGGGGGGGGGGGGGGGGGCGTAAGAAAAAAAAAAAAACAAGAAAAAAAACCCACACACACTGTAATCAGAGAAGACTTGTTTGTTCTGCTTCAGTGAGCACAGTTCACAGGCAACACAGAGCCAGTCACGATCCAAAAGTGACTTCTCCAAGTCGGCTGTGAGGGCGGGAGGTCATGTAAGGAAACACTCCTTCAGTTACCCGTTACACAGCAACTATGCGTCCACATGACAAAAACAAACAAAACAAAAAAAAAAAACCGATACTATATAGATGTATAGAACACAAGGTAAGTTGGTCTCCACTTTATCCGCTGTGTGCGACACCTGTGTGTACTCACAAAGCCAAGTTGGCATTAACCTCAACAAGCATCGACGGCAGGTTGCTTTCCGTCTCACTCTCTGCTTTTGTCTCTTTTACGCACGCATGCACACACACACACACTACTACATGTTTCCCAAACCAAACTGCACAAGACAGCGACATACAGATTGACATTAACCAAGCGCGTGCACACTCACACCAAACCGCAAAGACAGACAGAGATGTATAATCAAGTTGGTAGCTCAGATGACTGAAGCTTTCGACACAGACACGCACACACATGCGCAAACGCACAAACATGCACAGCGATAGACTGAGAGACAGACTGACATGAACCCTTTGTAGCTCTGGGTGACAGAAAACTGCACACACAGACACTGCCCTTACCAACCTTGTTACAACTGTGTTGAAACACCCTCACAGGAGATGAGAGAGAGAAGGCTGTTATTATGCACACACACACACAGACACATATGCCCTTGCACGGGTACGCATGCACACTCTCACACACACAAACACATATATACTGCCCAAACCAAACTTAAAAAGACAGTGACAGACTGGGGTGGACTGCTACTAGCCGTGTTGGTAGCCTCGTTTACAGCTCTAGGTGACAAAAGCTGGCACAGACGCGGACTCCTTAACAACCACTGAACGACAGTGACTGACGTTGTGACAATAACAGAGCTGGCAGTGGCCTAAGAAGAAACAAGAAGGAAGACGCAATCTCACATACACACACACACGTGCACACACACTCACACTCACACGCGCACACACACACACACACACACACACACACACACACACTCACATACACATCATACACACACACACATACATACTCACACACTCACACACACACACACATGCACACCACCCAAACAAACCCCAAGCAAGCGGCAGAGACACTGACATTGGAGGAGGTGGCAGCAGCCTCAGAAGTGGCGGGCTGGGCCTGCAGGACGTCAGTGCCCTCGATGAAGGCTATGTAGTCGCTGTAGAAGGCCAGCGGGCCCACCATGATGCCGTGGAAATAAAACATGTAGCTGTAGAAACTCAGCAGGCCTGGGAAGCGTCTGAAACAGGAGACGCAACTGTGAAAGACACCTTCTGCCTTCACACACACACACACACACACACACACACACAACCCCCCCCCCCCCCCCCACCCTTTATGGTAACTGGAAAGCAGGACATCTTCTGAAAGGATGCCCAACTCATGCCAAGAGCTTCAGCCCTTAACTCCTTACATTCTAAAGGGGCCATGCTGCTCTGCTGTTTTTGCCTTTTTCCTCCTGCTGCTTGGATTTGTACCTGCAGCTCAAAGATTGTTGGGTACCTCAAGTCTAAGTCTAAGTCACTTGTGATGGATGTCTTAACTATTTGGATACCAGACATTCGTCCACTGCTAACAAAAACAAAACAATTTGTTCAACAAAAAAAAACAGCGATAGAATACCAGTCAATGTGCCACCAAGGTATTCCGGTCAAAGAGGACTGCTAGAGACTAAGCCGTTGATCCACAGCGCTTGCCTTTTGACCGGCGTTGCCAGGAACATGTGTTGCTGATAGACAGAGAGAAGGCACAGAGAGTCTCGTCACATGTGCGTTACGTAGGACAGCCTCCCAAGGCAATTCCACAGAGTGGAGAGCCTGTGACTGCAACACAAGACATTTTTCGTCTCGGATGAAAGCTCCTTGTCTGCTCAGGTCAAAGGGTTCTGGTGTTGATTGCTCGATATTGTACTTTGCAATCATGGATGATCGATTTGCGAGCTACATGGGTTGAACTGATCTGACAGGTTCCCTGCAGCCAACCCCTTCGAAGACACTTCTGATGTATTCAAGAGAAGTTCAGCACACGCCAAGATTTGGCCTGATCCCTTTCTTCATCTTTGATTTCAGGTGAAAATGCTACCTTTGATGGGTCAGTCCAGCGTGACTGGAAACAATTCAAGCATCTGTCTTTACTGATTGTCGAACACGTTTCTGCCAATCTCGTGAACAGACCCTTCGAGGCACAGCGTGGCTCAGCCCCACACTGTACAAACGAGGACTGTGATGTAGGCCAACGCAGCGCTTGAAAGTCACGACATGGGAGGTCAAAAGAGAAAACTGTGATGCACTTGTCAACATCAGCATAAAAACAGCAGGTTGCACAGCAATTCTGTGACATTACTATGTGTACAGAGAGAGAGAGAGAGAGAGAGAGAGAGAGACAGAGAAAGAGAGAGAGAGACAGAGAGATAGAAAGCTCATGGAGGGATTAACAACAATTCTGATGGCAGCCGTCCCGCGGGTAACTGTATACCCAGGTGGAAATCTGCTCCTATACCAGCTGGTCCATCATCAATTCAACCATGAATCATTCAGCACTTTGCTGGTATGGATAACAAGTATACACACACTGCACACATTCTCTGAAAAAAAAAAAAAAACACACCCAAAGAAATGAGTGACAAACGGCCAGGGTGTCTGGCACCGACTGACCTGATGCACTGGGCTTTCTGGTCAGCGCTCAGCTGGCTGTTGTCCTTCTGACCGTCGGCCAGAGCAAAGGCCAGACTGGTCAGCTTTTGCGTCTGGATCATCAGAGGCCTGCACACATCCCGGCATGCCATTGTTTCACACACTGAGTCTGTCCATGTCACAGAACACTGTTTTTGAAATGCGTATCGTGTCTGTCCCACATCACAGCATATTGTGGCTTTACGCACTTTGGTTCACATACATCACAGCACGCTCACCTTCTACGCAGCGCGTGTGCACACACATCAGAGCATGCTATCGTTTGACTTGATAGGTCCCTACATAACGCGGTACGCTACCACGCCACATGCCGCATGTGCACGTGTTACAGCACGTTATCACAACACACACTTGACCTACGCGCTTACAACTTGTTATCACAAACCGTGCTGGGTGTGCACACATCACAGTACAGCATGGAATGACACGCTGAATCTACACACAATAAACGCATGCCGTTCACATGCAACTTCAGTACACATTACAGCACAACAGGGAGTAACATGATGGATTTGCACTCATCATAGCCTGCCATCACATTACTCAAGAGTCTGAAAGCACTGTAACACAGTGCTGCAGTACACACCGGATCTTCATGCATCATAGCACGCTATTGCACTGCACATAGGATCTGCACACATCACAACAGACTAGTGCATTACACACTAGGTCTACACACATCACAGAACTGCATTACACACTGGACCTGTGCATACCAAAGGCTATTGCATAGAACACTCACTCTAAAAGCATTAAGCACATTATTGTATTACACACTGGGATTACACACATCACACAACACTACTGCATTATACACTGGGACTACACACATCACACAACACTATTGCACTATACACTGGGACTACACACATCACACAACACTACTGCATTATACACTGGACTACACACAACACTACTGCATTATACACTGGGACTACACACAACACTACTGCATTACACACTGGGACTACACACATCACACACTACTGCATTATACACTGGGACTACACACAACACACAACACTACTGCATTATACACTGGGACTATACACAACACTACTGCATTATACACTGGGACCACACACAACACTACTGCATTATACACTGTGACTATACACAACACTACTGCATTATACTCTGGGACTACACACATCACACAACTCTACTGCATTATACACTGGGATTACACATAACACTACTGCATTATACACTGGGACTACACACAACACTATTGCATTATACACTGGGTCTACACACACCTCACAACACTATTGCATTATACACTGGGTCTACACACACCTCAAAACACTACTGCATTATACACTGGGACTACACACACCTCAAAACACTACTGCATTATACACTGGGACTACACACACCTCACAACACTATTGCATTATACACTGGGACTACACACACCTCACAACACTATTGCATTATACACTGGGACTACACACACCTCACAACACTACTGCATTACACACTGGGACTACACACAACACTATTGCATTATAGTTTATACACTGGGACTACACACATCACACAACACTATTGCATTACACACTGGGACTACACACACACACTGCTGCATTATACACTGGGACTACACACATCACACAACACTATTGCATTACACACCGAGCCTGCGCACACATCGTAACATACTATTGTATTACACACTGGGGGTCTGAAAACATCAAGCACACTACCGCATTACACATTTACATTGGGTCCGGACACATCACAAACACACTACTGCAGTACATATCAGATCTGCATACATGAGAGCACACCACTGCATCGAGTCAGCATACATTACAGCTTTCTTTTCGCATTCTCCACACATGACGGCATGCAATCACATTGAACGTCAGCCCTGTCACACATCGCAGCATGCTGTCACACAACAAATGATCAGGTGAACAATTAAGTAGTGGGTGAAAACAAGTGCAGGTTAACAATTCTTCAGTCATTATTGTAATG
>JADBJO010022176.1:0-2500 GCA_016801955.1 Conus betulinus | reverse complement strand
TGATCTCTTCACAGCCAGCTGATTCAAGATGCTCTATGTATTTACTCTGTGCACCCCCCCCCCCCCCCCCCCCTCCCCGTGTCAACACTTAATGTTACAACGCAAAGACTGGCTTTCAAAACGCAAGGATTTGGAATCCCATCAAGTGATCTGCAAGGTTTCTACTACAAGCGCACTCTGCAGTGCAGTCCCCAAACTGATAAGTCCAGGTAAGGCTGCACATGACAGACCATTCACCTCATTGATGCACTAAATGAACAACAGCACAAAGACTTCAACAGCCATGGCAACTTTATGATGCGCATGTTTTGAGAAGTTAGAAGGCATTTTGTTTTCATCATTGAAGCGAATGGCACGCGATATAGCAACAGCCAATGTTGCTGTTCACACGGAAGAGAAGTTTCACCTGACCGGAGGTTTGTTGAAACACAGTTACACTGAAAGCGAGGCTTGTACTCAGCATGACAGTGTCTGTGATCTGATTTTCCTGTCTCCATCTGCTATCGGTTTTTTTTTTCGATTTGGAGGGAGATGGAAGTGGGGGGGCGCCGGGGTGGGGATGGGGGGGGTTGGGAGAGTATGTGGTAAGGTGGAATATCTAAAGTTCAGCTCAGATCAGGTCTTAATAGGGAAGGGTTTCAAAAAAGGATCATCATACCACAGTACAGATACATCATGATCCACAATCCAAAGCCGATCTACACAATAAATCAAACTATCACACGTTTCTTAGACGCTCTGTACATCTAGCGTAAAGCTCTACTATAAAGTTTGCACTGTTGCAACAACAAAAGGATTTATTTGTTTGGGTGTCACAAAATGGCAAACTCCTTGTTGATCTATGTTTGAATGCCTCCCCCCCACCCCCACCCCCACCCTCCCCATCCAGCCCTTACCCACCCTCTCCCTTGCCTTCATATAGTTCACTGGCACTCACTGAACAAGTCAGCTAGCGGGGTTCCAATCCAGTGAGACTGATATAAAGGGGAGCTTTACAAAAGCATTCCCCAGGAGTTTCATTCAAGTCTGTGTACTATGTCTGTGTACAATGTCTGTGTACTACGTCTGTGTACTATGTTTGTGTACTATGTCTGTGCACTATGTCTGTGTACTAAGTCTTTCAAAGCTGGGAAACTTCTCGGTCCCTGTTCCCTCCACTCTACCTTCCGGCTGAAACCGATTCTGTGTTTCAAATGACACTAAGAAATCTGTGTCTTTCCGTCCTCGTGTAACTTGGCCATCAACACAACTTCACCTTTTGCTCTTAAACAGTCAGAGGCTTTCAAAATTGTACAGTGAGTACAATCTTTTGCGCAACTGTCTTTCTGACGGAAGGAATTCAAGGCGCTGCAAGAGAGTCCGCTCTTAGCGGTGTTTTACTTCAGAGACCACTGGCCACTTGGCTGACCTGTACCGCAATCCCATTTTTTGCTGCACTTTCGCCTGTTCGTTGCTCGGCATTAAACAACGGCAACAAGAATGGTCAGTGGCAAGTCAGGTTGAGAGAGCTCGTTGTTACCCACAATGAAGCAGGTCAGACATTGTCATTCAAGTCACATCAATGATCAAAGAGGGAGTCTGTAATAGAGAAGATGGGAACAGGAGACTTCCAGTGTATTAACCATACATAACGATACGTTTTTCTTGCCATGCTAGTCTGACTTCCTGAAAATGCACAACAACGCAGACAAATCTGAAAAGGTGTTACTGTGTTACTCTAGTGCGAGTCTGAAAGCTTGGGGACCCTTGCTGCCCATCTGGGCGAGGGCTATGGGAAACCTCAGAGAAGCCCTGCTACTTACTATCCAAAGCAGAAGAAGGCAAGGGCCAGGCCCAGCACAAGCTCCACCAGCAGCCGGACCTGCGGCCCCACCCGGCCCGGAGACAACACCACGCGGAACGGCACTGCCAGGAGCAGCCCAAGCACTTGGCAGACCAGGAAGTTTAACTGAAGTTCACACACACACACGCGCGCGCGTGCGCACACACACACACACACGCACACACCCACACACACACAGAGGCACACACACACACAAAACACATACACATACACGTGCATGCGCGCGCGTGCACACACACACACACACACACACATACACACACACACGCGCATTGTATCATCAAGACAAGAGGTACAGCATTTTGCCACAATCAAATCACCACTATGCTTATCAAACTACTTTACCACCACCATATATAAATAGATCAGATTGACATTAAACACAAACACCTCCCCACCCCATAATATCTCCTCTCTCCACCACCAAACCTCGCCCCTCTGCCTTCCACCATCCCCCTTCAACACATATATTATATTTAACTCATGCAGTGCTACATTCAACTAAACACTGAATAACAGAAACTGGGAGTGATCAGCCACGTGAAATCAAACATGGAATTGTGCTGTTGTCACTGTCACTAGATTCTCTGTCTGTCTATCTGTCTCTGTCTGTCTGTCTGTCTGTCTCTCTCTCACACACACACACACAGTGTGCAT
>JADBJO010022175.1:12500-28348 GCA_016801955.1 Conus betulinus | reverse complement strand
CAGGCAACCCGTTATGTCAGAAAGATGATGACGACAGGAAAGGCCCAGGTGCAGAACATGATTATTCAGGCAACCCGTTTTTGTAAGAAAGATGATGACGGACAGGAAAGCCACCCCGTTTTTGGAAAGATGATGACAGAACATGGTTATTCAGGCAACCCGTTTATGTCAGAAAGATGATGACGACAGGAAAGCCCAGGTGCAGAACATCAGCAGGAGGAGGAGGAGGAAGGGGGGGGCGACGTGTTCCTTTGTCCGGCAGATACGCACTCTGACGGTTCCGTCGAAGAATCTGGACATAATCATCATATCACCATCGTCATCTTCATATGGAAATAAAAGTGATAATGATAGTAGTAGTAGTAGTAGTAGTAGCAGTAGTAGTAGCAGCAGCAGCAGCAGCAGCAGCGGCAGCAGAAGCAGCAGCAGCAGTAGTTGCAGTAATAGTAATTGCAGTAATGAGGACGGGGAGGAGGAAGAGGAGGTGACAGAAAACGAGATAGAAGAAAGAAGAAGAAGAAGAAGAAGAACAACAACAACAACAACAACAACAACAAGTGTTTTCTCCATCAGCCATTCGTTGCCATGAAGGGATTTCCAGGGTTTCTTTTTTAATGGTATGACGGAGAAAAAATAGTAATCCACTCTGAACAGTAACGAAAAGTGCCCAGTATTTACTGGCATTAACATTCCCATCTGCTCCTGCAAGAGTCCATCAGAAACAGTGAGCACGGCAGTGGTTCCAACGGCTGAAACTTCCAGACATAGCAATGCCTCAGTTCTGTCATTGACCAGAGTGACGCCACAGCAGAAGAAAAACAAATGGTGGAGATCCATCAGTCGCTCTGTGAATGCTGTTGGTTTGTTTGTTTGTTTGTTGTTATTGTTCCTCTCTGTCTGATAATGGCATCACTCTCACATCTTCCGGCACCCCGATACACACCCCACCCCCGGAATGCCCTGACGCTACTCCAGCGCCGGCAGTTCACGGGGAGCAATCAACATCAACATGCCCAGTGGCATCCTTCCAGAGGAGACCCTGCACTGCCTCAGTGCTGTTTTCTGGCGCCTGTGACCCTGCGCTGCCTCAATGCTGTTTTCTTGCGCCTGTTCTGATCTGCCTCAATGCTGTTTTCTGACGCCTGTTCTGATCTGCCTCAATGCTGTTTTCTGGCGCCTGTTTGATCTGCCTCAATGCTGTTTTCTGGCGCCTGTTCTGATCTGCCTCAATGCTGTTTTCTGGCGCCTGTTCTGATCTGCCTCAGTGGTGTTTTCTGGCGCCTGCTCTGATATGCCTCAGTGGTGTTTTCTAGCGCCTGTTCTGATCTGCCTCAGTGGTGTTTTCTGGCGCCTGTCTGATCTGCCTCAATACTGTTTTCTGGCGCC
Source organism: Conus betulinus (assembly GCA_016801955.1). NCBI lineage: Eukaryota > Metazoa > Mollusca > Gastropoda > Neogastropoda > Conidae > Conus > Conus betulinus. The sequence goes on along the minus strand of JADBJO010022175.1, from coordinate 26,962 downwards.
TGTTCTGATCTGCCTCAATACTGTTTTCTGGCGCCTGTTCTGATCTGCCTCAATACTGTTTTCGGCGCCTGTTCTGATCCAAGATGTAGAGGACACCATGTGCGAAGCCCTCCACTGACGACTCTTAGATGGAGAAGTATGCCAGTCTAGCCAGCGGCCTGGCGGAATCTGACTTCGAGGCTGAAGTCTATGACATGGAGGCTGTAGCAAGGGGTTTCGGGGCTCATCACATTATGACCTCAACAAACAGCTGTCGATTTTCTGGTCAGAGCCCAGAGTGAAAAGACAGAGACAGCTGAAAAAAAGCTCCTGCTGGATATGGTGGCGAAACAACAAAAGTGAACTTCATAAAGTTTGAAAGGAAATATTAAAAGAGGAAATCTCAAATGAGGATAGGCGTAGTGGCGCCTTCTAGAAGGGAACTCTCACATACCCTGGTTCAGCAACTACGCCTTTCTCATCGTCAGTGGGGCGCTTAGTAGATGGTGTCCTTTGCATCTTGGATGAGAACAGAAAGCGCAAAACACCATTAAGACAGTGCAGTGAAGGGTCAGTAGAGGGTGTCCTTTGCATCTTGGATGAGAGCAGAAAGCGCAAAAACGCCATTGAGACAGTGCAGTGTGACCTCAGGAAGGTTGTCTAGTTTGTTTGTTCTTTTGATAAAAGTCATTGCAATATTTGTGCACCCGGCATGACACTGTCACAACCGTCAAAATGGTATTTAGACTGTTGCATTGCTATTTGTTGTTGTTTCTGTTGTTCTTGTTGTTGTGTGTGTGTGTGTGTGTGTTTATAAGTGTGTGTGTGTGTGCGCGCGCGCGCGCGCGCGCGCGTGTGTGTGTGTGTGTGTGTGTGTGTGTGTGTGTGTGTGTGTCTATGTGTGTCTGTGTGTCTGTCTGTCTGTCTGTGTGTGTGTGTGTGTGTGTGTGTGTGTGTGTGTCTGTGTGTGTGTCTGTGTGTGTCTCTGTGTATGTGTGTGTGTGTGTGTGTGTGTGTCTGTGTGTGTCTGTGTGTGTGTGTGTGTGTGTGTGTGTGTGTGTGTGTGTGTGTGATTGTGTGTGTGTGTGTGTGTATGTGTGTCCCTGTGTGTGTGTGTGTGTGTGTGTGTGTGTGTGTGTGTGTGTCTGTGTGTGTGTGTGTGTGTGTGTGTGTGTGTGTGTGTGTGTGTGTGTGTGTGTGTGTGTGTGTGTGTGTGTGTGTGTGTGTGTGTGTGTGATTGCTGCATTGTGACATGTGCAGTGCCTGAGGTCAGGGTCCTACCCTTTTTCAGCAGGGGGAGGATGGTGGAGCGGAAGGAGCACTGCTCGTGCCGCATTGCCTGCCCCACGCTGTCCCCCTCTCCCCTCAACCTCAGGTGCAGGGCGTCCTGTGACGTCAGTCTGGGCCAGACCACGTCACCTTCGTTAGGATCTCTGAAACAGACAGCGTCCTGGTTTGGGTCTGGCACTGGCACTGGAAGCAAAAGGCGCGTGCATGGAGCACATCAAGGAACTTAGCAATTCTATGGTAAATATATAAACACACACACACACACACACACACACACACACACACACACACACACACACACACACACACGCACACACACACACACACACACACACACACACACACACACACACTCGCACACGCACACAGATGATGATAATGATGACGACGACGATGATGACGACGACGACGACGACCATGGTGATGACGATTTATTGTATATAAATTCGGCCCTTAACTAGACAGAACACTTGCAAACAATATTCTTATTCATAAGCTCAAACTACGTTTTTCTGTGGTGTCATGCCTTGTGCACAAACTTGGCTAGATTCTTCACAACAGGTGTATTTTCTGCTGCCACTAATAGGTCAGCTTCTGTACATGGAGGGATGTTTATAGCACTGCCACTAGTAGGTCAGATTCTGTACATGGAAGGATATTTGTAGTTTGGACACTGAGGTAGAAAAGATACATCTGTTTTGGATGCATTATCACAGAAAGGATGTGAAGATCTCTTCTATTTTCATGGGTGAAAAATTGTAGAAAATTGTAATTCAACGGATATTCAAGCTGTAATTTGTGTAACAAGACTTCTCCTGATATAGAAGGTGTTTACACAACTGAACTACACACCATTCGATCCTGATGGCTTGAAGTTATTGTAAACATTGAAACAACATGCGCATCCAAAGCAGAAAACCAGTCTCGTTTGAAACAATCCACCCTTTTCTGTTTAAACAGAATTTAAAAATTCATCACCCACCTTGGCATTCCCAAAACTATTCCCAAAACCAAAATATTTGGAACACCGCATGCCACGTGTTATGTTTTTGTTCTACAAAAATGTAAGATTATGTTGTGTGCTTTTCGTGGGCATCTCTTGTTATCTGTGTTCAAGATCCTACAACTAAAAAACTTGCTGCATTTCAAATGCATGCATAACTACAGTGACAGGAAGCTTCTCCATCTTCTCGTTAATGATATGTCTGGGTAACCTGGGGATTATACCCAGAATTGTTTTTTTTTCTGCTGACAAGAGAACACTTTTTAACATGACTTTGGTCACCGATTAGAACCCACATGTGTAGGAGCTGGCTTGATTTGGCAATGAACAAGTCTGAGAAAGAGATGAGGGCAGTGTTATCCAGTAGACTACAACCATTTCATTTTAGCAAATATTTCCGTTTTGCTCGGTTTGCAAGATCACACAAGGTGCAGTAAAATAAAAACTGTGGAATAACTAAACGCCCCAAAACTCATACATTTTGAAAGCTTTCACATGCTTATCACCTAAAGACTAATCTTAAATAAATGTCAGCGAACCGCCCAGAGAAACGTGGACAAACGAGTCACAAGACAACACACAACGCGTTTCGACCTCTTAGGTCTTCCTCAGGTGAAATAAAGACGGGCAAAATAACGAAAATGCACTTAGCTTTGATCGCTTCAGATTGCTTCTGAGTTCAGCGCAAGGAAGGCGTTGAACCTAAAGACTAGTTTTCAGTGCCGCTGAGACAGCCTCCATTTTGAAATACAACAATGTTGGACTTGTCGAGACTGACTGTTAAATCAAGATGTTTCGAAGTATCATGAAGGATGCTATATTGATTTTGAAGATCAATTACACTGTCAGAAAACAACACAATGTCGTCAGAAGATAACAATATCAATAGCTCAGTAAAATCAGATGATAGTTTAATACCGTATATACCATATATAAAAATAGCTTTGGTCAGGTCATTATTAAAGAAGTGTTAAACAAAAAAGAACAGGAGAGCGAACCTTTCCTCGCTTTAAACAGATTGGACCCATAAATACGTCCGTCTGATCACCACAATACCAATTTTAGCTCCAACACATGAGTATACGCATTTTAGTGCAGACACAATTTTATCACATAGACTATCATTTGTAAGAATCAGACCGCAATACCAAATTTAGCTCCAACACATGAGTAAACGCATTTTAGTGCAGACACAATTTTGCCATATAGACTATAATTTGTAAGAATCTTGCATAAACTGTCTAGACATACCGAATCAAAACCTTTACTAATCTCAGTGAAAATACATTAATACCAACATTACGTCACTTCTCACAGTTTGTCTCATTAGGATCATCATCCGCCGGCAATACTGTTTGCATGGGTTTGTGTGCATCCCCCTCCCCCCATCCCCCCACCCCCCCCTGTTTTTTTTTTTTTTTTAACCATTTTCTCATTGATCATTTCCATCACTTCCCAATCAGCATTTATATGTTAATGCCCAACACATCATGTCACTTATGACAATGATCATTATCTATCAGTCATTGATCATTTCTATTCTTCCCAACCAGCATTATCATATTAATCCTAACACATTGTCTCAGGTGTGGCAATGATCATCATCCAACAGTCATTGATCATTCCCATTTCTGGCCAACCCGCATTGTTTTTATTATCATATTATTATATTAATGCCAACACATTATTTCACTTATGACAATGATCATTATCCAACAGTCATTGATCATTCCCATTTCATATTATTGCCAACACGTTATTTCATTTGTCACAATGATCATTATCCAACAGTCATTGATCATTTCCATTTCTTCCCAACCAGCATTATGTTAAGAAAATGCCAGCACACTATTTCACCCACTTATGACAATGATCATTGTCCGATAGTACTGTTGGCGTTTCCAGTAGCACTGTTTGCATGGGTCTCCCTTCCCTCCTCCTTCAGCACGTGTATGTATGAGCGGAGAGATATGAGCTTTCCCTGCCTCCCCCTCCCCCCCCCCCCCTTTTTTTTTTTCTTCTTCTGGGGGGGACCTGATATACAGGGAAAATATTGACAGACACCCAAACCCTGGCACGTGATCGACATACCTGGAGGGACCTGATATACAGTTTTCACTTCGGCGCCACAGTAACTCTTAGAAGGAGCAGTAATGATCACTAGAACTATACAACATCAGAGCGTTGCTGGTAATGATCATTGAAAATAGATAGCAGTCAACTGCTGCTTGTATTAATCGCTAAAACTATTTGACTCTTGCTAGTAATAATCACCGAAACTATATAACATTAAATTCATAATGCAAATAACCACTAGAATTATATAACATAAATTTCTGTTGCACACAGGGGGTTGATTCATCCCTTCAAAAAACATTGTTTTTTTTTTTTTTTATGCGGCAACCAATGATGGAATCTCACACAGCAGTGTGTAAATCCAGCCTGTGTCAACTGGTAGTGCGCACGGGGGTCTTGGTGACCTCGTTACCGCGCGGGATAAAAAAAGTGCAAAGTTGCGTTAACTGTGCCTGTTTGCATCAAGCTTGCTGGCGACACAAGATGTGTAAAATGAAAAATTCTTTTTTCCCGTGCAAGAGCAGTCTCTCAAGTGAGTTTTATGCCCCTTCTTTTGGCTGTTTAAGCGCGGGGTTGGTTACTGTCAGCCCTTTTCTCACCATGCCACCACGAAGAAAAAAACTTAGCACCTTTGACAAAACCAGGGCGATTGCGTGGATACAAGATGGCATTGCAAAGGCTGAAGTGGCGCGACGACTTGGTGTGCATCATTCAGTTATTGTTAGACTGAATCAGCGTTTTAGGGCGACCAACAGCGTTGAAGAGAGGCCACGGTCAGGTCGGCCTAGGCAGACTACTCCCCAGAGAAGATCGTTTCATCGAGAGGCAGGCCCTATTGCAGCGGGATACCACTTCCACCAGCATCCAAAGGCAGCTTCGTATGGCAAATAACACCATCCTCAGCCGTCAAGCCATACGAAACCGTCTTCACCACTTCGGCCTCAGATCACGTCGCCCAGCTGTTCGACCACGACTGCTAGCAGCCCATAGGCTGGCTCGCCGAGCTTTCTGCCATCGTCATGTGAGATGGAACCAACAACAGTGGTCCCAGGTCCTCTTTTCAGATGAGTCGCGGTTTAGTCTTGAACACAATGACGGCCGAACTAGAGTTTGGAGGCGTGTTGGTGAACGTTACATTGATGCAGCTGTTCGCCAGACCAGGGCCTTTGGGGGAGGATCTGTTATGGTATGGGGTGCCTTCAGCCTCCACCACAAGACACCACTCTACCATATTGATGGAAACCTCACAGGCATCCGCTATCGGGATGAAATCCTGGCGCCTTTCGTTGTTCCGACCATGCAACGGATAGGACCCATGGCAGTCTTCCAAGACGACAATGCTCGGCCACATAGGGCCCGGGTGGCGAAAAACTCATTGTGCAGGCCGGCATCAACAGGATGATCTTCCCGGCGTATAGTCCCGACCTCAATCCCATCGAGCATATGTGGGATGAGTTGGGGAGACGTGTGAAGGAGAACCATCCACCTCCCAGAGACCGCCAGGATCTCTTCCAAATGCTGCAACTGGAATGGCAGAGAATCCCTCAGAGGGTCATCAGAACACTGGTCAACTCGATGAGGAGTCGCTGCGTGGAATGTCTCGCCAATGGCGGTGGCCACACCCACTATTGAAATGATTTTGTGAACTGAACAGATTTTGCGAACTTTGATTTCGACCCATCCTCTGTTTAATTGTCTGTAAATCAACAACCGTTCATTCGATCCCAATGAAATTCAATGTACGTTGGAACAAGATAATGAATTAAATCTGTTCCCAATCATGTAAACTGTGCTTAACTTTATGTGACTAGTATATTTTACATCAGGTTTCCATTAATGCCAAATGTTAGAAATATTTCACATCAAGTTTCTGTTGGTCATGATCACTTGCATTAGCTCGCACTAAAGTTCTGCTAATACTGATCACTGGAAATTAATAACATTAAAGTGGTTCTTCTAATGATCCTTTAAAATAAATGGCATTGCGTGCTGTAGGTAAAGATCTCTAGAAACTATATCACAATAAAGTTTGGCAAGGAACAATCTCCAGAACTACATTATTTCATAACATTAAACTGCTTGTACTTGTGACGGCTAGAACTACAAATCATTACAGAGGTACTAGTACTAATCATAAAATATGCATAACATCAAATGGCTGTTGAAAAAATGCTAACATTAAGATGCTTCAAAACTCATCACTGGAAATGTACAACATTAAATGGTTTTTGATAATGATAACTAAAACTGCATAACAGTAAGATGCTACAAGAGATCATCACTAGAAGAAAATAACATGAAATGGCTTCTTCATTATGAATACTACAACAACATAACATTAAGTTGCTGCAAGAGATGGTCCTAGAAATTAATAACATTAATTGGTTGTTGATAATGATTAACATGACAACATAACATTAAGTTGTTGCAAGAGATGGTCCTAGAAATTAATAACATTAAACAGTCGTTGATGATGATTAACATGACAACATAACATTAAGATGCTGGAAGAAATGATCACTAGAAAAACAAAGCATCAAATCGCTGTTGAGAATGATCTCTACAACTACATACTATTAAGATGGTATTAGAGATAATCATTATAATTACATAATATAACATGATTTTTATAGTGATCATTCCAACTACATCACATTCTGATACTGCAAGGAATTATCACTAAAAACACGTAGTATCAAACGCTTTTTTGATTATGATCACTATCAATACATAACAATAAGTTGCTACCAGAAATAATGACTACAAATACATGACATGCGATGGTTGATAGTAATGATGTCCATGCATTAAAGTGATGTTTGTAATGAGCACATGGCGACGTGATGACAACACGAAATGGTTGCTGTCAATGATCACGAAAACTACACAACATTTAAAAGCTATTTAAAATTATCAATAACACTCTATACAATTAAAACAGCTGTGAATGACTAGCACAAAAGCTGCATGATATTAAAGTCCTGCTTGTACTGATCACTGGAATGAAGTTGATCTAATATCAAAGTGTCGGTGATAACAATCACTAATATTACAGTGTCGGTGGTAACAATCACTAACATCAAAGTGTCGGTGGTAACAAACTAATATCAAAGTGTCGGTGGTAACAATCACTAACATCAAAGTGTCGGTGGTAACAATCACTAGAATTAAACAAGCCTGAATCGAAGCAAGATCATGTATCATGCAGAGGTGGCAAATCTCTGTCTGCAGTAGGCAAGAGGAAATATGTACCACACTGAAATATTGAAGCATGTCCAGAAAATTGTGAGCAAAAGATGAGCCAAAGGAACCATTTAGAGAATACCCATACTAAGATCTATAACTTAAAGTCCAATATTCCATCATGTCTCTTTCTGCTCAAACCCAATGGAAATATCTGCGTTGTATGTTTGATGTCTCCCACGAAAACACAGCTACAATTTGAACCTCATCTGTCTCTCATGATTGTCATTCTCCTTCAGACTTTAAGAAGGAAACACTCTGTACTTTTTCATCTGCTTTTAGAGAAGATTCCGAACATGAAAGGTCCGTTCACACTCACCCAGTCTGAGCGAAGCGTGCCCAGTAGGCCATCATCCTGCTGGCCAGGTCCCGCTCCTGCTGGGTGTAGCTGTGCTGCAGGGGCAGACCGAACACAGCCTCTATCTCATAGCCATGCATCACCCGGTCCACTCCGGCCAGGGGTTGTTGGACAGCCGCTGCTCAAAGGAGTACAGGTACACGTGGCGCCCGCCTTTCAAGGAGCTGAAGGCCTGGGCGAACTCCACCGTGGGGCAGATGAACTTGTAGTCCCCCGTGATGTCCTCCACGATGTCCCGGTAGGACTGTCTGTTGGCCGGCACCACTCGGTCCACGTATTCGTACATCACTGCCTTGTCCACAGCCTTCTCCCCGTTCCTGTTCAGAATGTGTACGAGCTTCTGCGGACACAAGACGTAACATGGATATCACATCGTAGACCGATGTAGCCACTTTCGGTTTCTTCTGAACTGAGTTTTCGCGCGTGGAGGAATGCGTGCAAGCTGCTTCATATCTGATAAATCTTGGTGTCTTTTACATGGACAGTTACATCATGAACCTTTTTTTCCTTACGGTTAATAGACAACTGAATTGGGGGGGGGGGGGGGGGGGGGGGGGCCTTCGCCTAGTAGGAGAATAGGCCTGTAGTTGAGGCATACAGTAGACCGTAGACGTCGCATCCAAATAACTGATCCACTTACACCGTAATCAAATAGGATTCGTACTTATCCGTAACTGACATAACAACATAAACAGACTGATATGGAACTTGCCAGCCACTTATGCATGCAGGTTACATTCTACGTAATTAGGAATGGCACTAACTAATACGTAACTGACATAACAACACATGAAAAGATAAATAAGGAACTTGTCAGCCGTTCATTCACGCAGGACTGTCTTTACTGCTGACATTTTCCAAAGAAACAATAAATAACTGAAAGGCAGCCTTTGTCGTGATTCACAACATCTAGCTTCAAGTCATTATTGATTAGCGCTGAGTTCAAAACCAAAGAAAAGGATATCTTTCTGAGACACTGTGCAAACTCACTTGTCCAGACGCTGTGCACCACACAATTCACACGAAAATATGTGAAGAAAAAACGAGGAATGCCAGAGAACGTTTTCGTCCTTTTTAATCACATCACTTTACTAAGCCATGATGCCAAGCACATACATGATCATTTGTAAACAAAAAGAACATAAACATGAAATCCAGAAAAAGAAGAGAGAAAGAAAGTTTTTTTTTTTTAATTATGAGAACGAAAGACGAAGTCAGCAATTAAGAAGAGTGACCTGTATCCGATTCTTCCGCAAGGAATGCCATCACTTCTTCAGCCTTATGTTAAGAAGGAGAATTTCGGCAATATTTGCTAAATTTCTGTAAACCATCGCACGCCTACGAACAGGGATTGTCTAGCCACCTGATATTCTGTCACAAGGAAATTGCAAACCATTGAAGAGTGTTTAAGGACTGTGAATCCAGAATGTTGATCCAGTGACTTCATAACAAGGCACTGAAGGGTTAGGTTCTGGGACTGTACATCAGCACAGCAGCTGCTCCTGTCAGTCGCTCCCAAACCTCGAAGGGATAGTGCAGTGTGAGGCTCTTGTGGAAAAATCTCATCTCTAATGACTGGATCCTTTTCTCAAATTCAGCTGTCAGAGTCCACGTCTCACTTGATTGCCAAACATTAACAGGTTGTGTTCAAGGGCTGTACATGAAAAGTCTGTTCTCTGACTCTATTATGAAGCATTTAAGGGTTGTATTTGGGGACTGCACATCAACAAAACTGATCCTATGACGTCATCAGACATGTTAAAAGGTTATGTTCAGGGATCATAGATCAGACACATTGCAAACCATGAAAGGGTTGTATGCAGGCATTGTAAATCAAGAAAGGTTTACCCCTGACTTAATTACAAACTATTAAAGGATTGTGCAAAGGGATTGTAAATCAACAAAAGTGTTCCAATCGACTGATTACAACCTAGCAAAGAGTTGTGCTCAGGAATTGTATATCAACAAAGTCACACCTGTGACTTCATCACAAACCGTACAAGAGTTATGCTCAGGGATTGCAAATCAACAAAGTTGTACTCTGTGAAAGTGTTACAAACCGTTTAAGGATTGTGCTCTGGGATGGTAAATCAATAAAGTTGTAAGTAAATCAAAAAAATGAAATTGCACCTTCGACTTAAATTACAAACCGTGTAAGGGTTGTGTTCAGGAAATGTAAATCACTAGATAAAGTTGTATTTGTAACTTCATTATAAACCGTCAAATGGTTGTGCTCAAGAGTTACAAATCAACAAAGTTGTTCTTGTGAATTTATTACAAGGTTTTCAGGATTGCGTTCAAGGACTGTACATCAACAAAGTTGTTGCTGTAACTTCCTGACAACCCGTTAAAGGTTGTGTGTTGAGGTTTTGTAAATCAGCGAAGTTGTTCCTGTGACTTCAATACAAAGTTTTTAAGGATGGTGTTCAGAAACTGTAAATCAATGAAGTTGTTCCTATAACTTTATTACAAACTGTTATTTTCAGAGATTGTAAATCAATGAAGCTGTTCCTATAACTTTATTACAAACTGTTATTTTCAGAAATTGTAAATCAATGAAGTTGTTCCTAAAACTTTATTACAAACTGTTATTTTCAGAGATTGTAAATCAAGATCGCTGTTCCCGTGACTTTATTACAAAGTAATCAAGGGCTGTGTTCAGGGTTTGTAGATCAACAAAGTTGTTCCTATCACTTTATATAATCTGTTAAAAGGCTGTCTTCAGAGGATGTAAATCAACAAAGTTGTTCCTGTGATTTCATACAAGCCATGAGAAATGGGTTTCAAAATGTTCTAACTGAACAACATAACATCCGGCCCAAACTGTTTATCCTGAAACAAACTGTAGCAAGCGTAGTAGTAATTTTTTTTGTTTGTTTGTTTTCTTTTCAATTTAGAGTAGTTTGCAAAATAATCATCACTAAATCAGTATTAACAAAGTTTGTAAATAACGAAAAATGTAGTCTTTTCATCTGTTTAGCCGTAAAGAAAACCAATCCATCTTTTCTTCTTTTATTTAGGTGACATTCCGCGAAGTCCGTGGACTTGTTTAGAGAAAATTAAGTTCATTACATGTACACACACACACACACACACACACACACACACACACACACACACACACACACACACACACACACACACACACACGGCTACTGTTTTCGGGGGCGACACACACGATACATTAAACGAAATTTTCGGCATCATTATATTACATGTCCACTTCAATCCATTTAAGGGCATTCTAACATGAAATCTTAGATGACCGCGAATAGACAGCTGATCTGAGGGATGTGCTCCCAATGACGGCTTTAGACATAACCAACTTTCCTGATTCTTCTTCCTTCAATCATCAAACTGTTAAAAAATAACTGTTCATATGAATCAAGATCTTGTCATAAAGATTGTCTGTTCGTTATGGAACAACACATAAGAGACAGTAAACTGAAGGAAGCGATAGGGAGAAAATAAATATTTTGATGTAAGCATGCAAATCGTACGATGCCAAACTAGATACCAAAATGTCAGACCGCCCAGTAATTGATCTTAACCTCACAAACGAACAAGCAAAACGCTGAATTATCAGGTATGATAAACTCCTACCTTTTTACAAAAAAAATTCAAGTCATCAAACCTGAAAACACTTTGAGAAGCATGTCATTGACAGGATACTTGAAAGACATGATGTCTGGAAATACTGACAGTGTTCTGAAAGACATGATGTCTGGAAATGTTGACAGCGTTCTGAAACACATGATGTCTGGAAATGTTGACAGCGTTCTGAAACACATGATGTCTGGAAATGTTGACAGTGTTCTGAAAGACATGATGTCTGGAAATGTTGACAGCGTTCTGAAAGACATGATGTCTGGAAATGTTGACAGTGTTCTGCACCTTTGTACACGAGAATGAAAATTTGCAAATTCCAAAGAAAATTTTAATCATTCCGGCGGACGAAAGGGACAAACAAATTAGAAGCCCAAACACGACGCGTTTCGACCTCTTAAGTCTTATTCAGGCAAGATAAACGACATTTAGGACAATGAAAATGAAGAACGGGTAATCACTTTTCTTCTCACACTGAGCGTAAGATGGACTGAAAATGTCTTCTCTTTTCAAACAAAAACATTTATTCCAAACGTTGGTTCAACGTCAGGATTTTTATGTTTCCATTTCTCTGTCTTCCTTACACACGGTGTGATGCTGTTTGTGAAGGAACCTGAATGGCACACACCTGGCCGGTTCAGTGATCTGCACACTAACGTGAGAGACTGAGTAAGGTTGGTGCCAGGGTGAGACTGAGACAACGTGCAAGCAGCTGAGGACGAGGGAGAATTTAAGAGAGACAGACAGCCAGCCAGACAGACAGACAGACAGAGGCAGAGACAGCAGCATAGAGACAGTGAGACAGAGAAAAAGACAGACAGACAGACAGACTTCAGAGCGTCTTGTTTCAGTCATCACAGATAAAACACAACAGTCCAGAACGGCAGGCAGACCTGGCACCACCACCACCACCCCTCCCACCACCACCACCACCAGTGACCATACTGCAAGAGATGCTAAGCCACTCATGTCTGGTGGAAAGTCAAGAGATACTAAGCCCCTCATGTCCGGGAAACGAAACGAAATTTTATTTTACCAGGATAATAGGATAAGTATATAAATACTTTTTTCCACCCAGTCCTGGGGACACATACACACACTCAAATATGTACAGAATAACCAATTAATTAATTCGCTATATACAACTGAAGTCAATATCATTGACAAAAATATGAGAACTAACAATACTATAAATGCATCAGGGGGGGGGGGGGGGGAGGTTGGAAAGGGAAGGGGGAGGGGGAGGCAGGAAAGAAAGTGGAGAATAAAGGGGGAGGACTTGGGATGGGGAAATGGAGGGGGAGGGGGTAAGTGAAGCAGGGAAGTTATGAGGGGGGAGGCATCGATGTATGGTAAATATAGTGCCGTTTAACCTCCTCCACTTTTACACGCACACGCACACACATATTCATAAAGTAATTAAGGCATAGACGAATACAAGTATATACTTTTAGATAATTGTAACTTCTATTCACATTTGAAATAAGCATGAAATGATTTAGTTTATGAATAAGGATTTATGCAAGAGTTGTTTAAAAATGATACAATGTTTTGGATAAGGAATTTTTTATAGGCTGCTGTCTTGAAAGAATTAATGCTCCCCTTTTCTTTAATGTTTATTGGTAGGGAATTCCAAAGTGTTCCGCCGGAGTAGATAAGACTAGTTTTGAAAAGATCGGTTCTTGGTCGACGGATAAGTATATATTAGTAGTGTAACGTGACTGATTGAGAGGAAATTTAGCGGTTAAAGTAGGAGGTGCGTAACCGTTCATAATTCTGTACATCATTATTGCTTTGTTGTATTGAAGTTTGAGTGACAAAGGAAGAATGTTTAGTTTGATATAGTCTTGAGGGGTTAATGAAGATGATTTTAGAAGTATAGCCTTGAGGGCTCGTTTATTGACCCTGGCTAGAGGTTTCAGTGAATTAGCACTACACGAATCATAAAGAGTAGAGGCATAATCAATAAATGATTGAATATATGCATGGTAAAAGTGCTTACGTGCGTTTATATCAAGAAAATTTTTTATTTTTGTCAGCTGGAATACTTTTTGCGACACGCGTTTGCTTAAACAAGTAATATGGGGTGCCCAGGTGAGATTATGATCTAAGGTGATTCCCAGAACTTTATGGGTACTGACTTCTTCACTTCTTCAAGCTGTTTACACCTATGTATATAGAGGGCATTACAGAAGTTATGTTTTGTCTTTTTTGCCGCGACGTTATAATCATATACTTAGTTTTCTTTTCATTTAAAGACATGTGATTGAGTTTAGTCCAAGTAACTAACTGGTCAACATTCTCTTGCATTTTAACGGATAACTGATGGAGGTTAGAGTGGTTAGAATGAACAGACGTGTCATCCGCGAAAAGCTCGCAGGAACCTTTATATGTGTAAGGGTAGATCGTTTACGTAGAGTAGAAAAAGAAGAGGACCAAGAACTGATCCCTGTGGTACACCGTATTTTTGTCGTAAAAAAAATGGACTGCTTGTTACGTAAGAAGACTGTATGCTGGCGGTCAGTAAGAAACGATTTTATTAGTAAAAGGGCGTTATCAGAGAATTTGTAAAGTACCAGTTTTTTCAGTAGTAATGTATGGTCTATAAACATCGAATGCTTTTGCAAAATCAACGAACAAAACTCCAGTAAATTTCAAATCATCAATATTGGTTAACCATTGATCAACGAGATTTGATAGTGCTGTGTGGCAAGAGTGGTTAGCTCTAAATCCAGACTGGCTGGGATGAAGCAAATCGTACTTTGAGATATGAGACATGGCATGTTTGTTAATATGTTTTTCTAATGTTTGGAGAGAACAGAAATAAGTGAAATGGGTCTATATGATTAGAAGGATCAGTTTTATCGCCAGATTTGTAGATTGGTATTATCTTAGCTTGCTTGAGAA
>JADBJO010022175.1:0-5000 GCA_016801955.1 Conus betulinus | reverse complement strand
CAGCATCCGGACCTGCGTTATCTGAAAGCTCGTGGCAGCGAAATGAAGATGGAGCAGTTGACGCTGAATACTATGTTGGTCTATCTGAACCTAGCCAGCTGCCAGTTGTTTGACGTGGGGAACATCTCCTTTAAGAACATGGTCACACTGGATCTCAGTGATAACCACATTATCTCTCTCACCAGTGTTTTTCAAGATATGTTAAATTTACGGACATTAGTTCTTTCGAACAATCCACTCTTGGGCTTTTTGTATACAGACAGTTCCCTACATAAAGAATCCCATGGTAGCCCTGTCGTGATACTTTCACAAATCCAAGTTTTGCACGTGGCTGCGATTTATCTTCCAACAATAAACGACAGGTTGGGAAAACTGTTCCCTCATGTACAGACGCTGAACGTTTCTGGTTGTGGTACACAGCGTGTGGCAGATTCAAGCCTGCAGTTGATGACACAGCTACAGACCCTAGACATGACAGGCTGCCCCATGGAAGACATCCAGGAGAATGTCTTCAAGGACCTTGCACGGCTGGAAAAGGTATATGGCGACAATTACAAGCTGTGCTGTAACGCTGCGCTGTTAGAAGGGTTCAATGTCAACAACTGTCATGCTCCCAAGGACGCCATCTCGTCGTGTAATGACTTGCTTCAGTCCAATGTCTACCGAGCAATGCTGACCTTGTTTGCCTCTCTGTCCGGGCTTGGCAATATGGTCAGTGGTGTATTTCGCTCGATGACTATCAAACGAAAAGGATCCACAGGCTTCAGTGTGTTTGTGGTTCATCTGTGTGCCTCAGATTTTCTCATGGGACTGTATCTCGCTGTGATAGGTGCAGCTGATAGGTTTTACCATAACGTTTACGTGTGGAAAGATGTGTCATGGAGGCATGGCCCTGTGTGCCAGTCTGCAGGGTTTATATCACTGCTCTCTTCTGAAGTCTCATCCTTCATCATCTGTCTCATTACTCTGGACCGCTTTCTGATCGTGCATTTTCCCGCTGAAATTTCTCTGCTTCAAGAGCACCCAGGCTCATCTGGCTACTGCTGGTTGCTGGTGACTGGTATTCTGTTGGCGTTTGTGCCCTTCTTTCCAGGCCACGGTCACTGGGACTTCTACAGTCAAACAGGCATCTGCATCCCTCTGCCAGTCACCACCAACAATTCGCTGGTCAACGGTACGCCTTCGCCGTTATGATCGTCCTCAACTTCATCCTCTTCCTATTTCACCCTTGGGCAATTTATGATTTTATACTCCGTGCGAACGAATCAAATGTCAGCAACCCAGATGAGTCAGAGTTCACAGGATGCTGATCTTGCGCGTCGACTGTTCACCATTGCTGTGTCAGACTTCCTGTGCTGGTTCCCCATTGGTCTCCTGGGTCTCCTGGCCTCTCAGGGGGTCTCTGTGTCTGGTGAGGTCAACGTTGCCATAGCAATCCTCGTGCTGCCCTTAAACTCGGCTATCAACCCTTTTCTATATACCCTAAATGTCCTGATGGAAAAAAGGCGTCAGGCACAGGAGGTCAGACTGCTTAAGCAGATTCAAGCTCTGGACAGAACTGCAGAATGAACACGACATCCGGTTCTATGGTCAGAGTTATGTGATATATCATATGGCAATGATAGCAAGTCATTTAAGCAAAAAAGACCTGGATGACAATTAGTGGACAAAATATAGAAATTAAAAGTATGTACAATGTGTGAAAAAATACACAAATATATTATTAAGGAAGACAAACTTCTCCTTCTGAATTAGACAAGAAAATTTCTGTACCTCGGAAAGAACCGAAGTTGATATGTTTCCTATCACACTTCTCTTTATGTCTTCATGCTGAAAATAAGCAGCATGGAATGAATGAAGAACACGATTCTGTCTAACTATCTATCACTCTCTTCACTCTATCTATCACTCTGTCACTCAATCTCTATCTAGCTAGCTAGCTAACTAGCTATTTGGACTCTTTTAAATCGCATAACTGTTTCCTTTTTCACTTTAATCTAGTCTTCCAAACTTCAGAGTTCTAGGATCGAGCTCGTACAAAACACAGCTGATAGTCTAGATGGCATTTGTTATCAGCTGTTTTGAAGTTTGCCACTTCCTTGGAAGGAGCTGTTATTTTCATCAAAGCAAAGAGACATTGGAATAATAGCATTGTTCCTCAAGCATGGAGAGTTCAAGAGGGATACCATTTTGGGGAAAAATGGTCGACAGAAGAACTGGATGAGTGGTTAAGACCAATTTGTCTGACTTTTGGAGATTAACAACGTCCAGGAGAAGAAAAATAACAGAAAAACCGTGTGATGCATTGTAGAGCAGAAAAACACATTTCCTAGTTTTTCAGGCTAGTTCCACGAAAGGTTGATGTACATCAGATCATATAATACAATTTATTAACCAAACACAGAAATAGTTTTCCCGTAGAAAGGAAACTCGTGGAGAACGTGGCAGCAGAGAGTCCTCAGAAGAGGAGCCCCCTTCAGCAAGTGTTTCGGCCCTTATCTCCGGACACTCAAGGGGGGTTGGGCCACACCCGGTTCATGACTCCGGATGTCCCTCTGCTGCCCCCCTTTTTTTCCCATCTTGGGACGAGCCATGGCTGGGATTCGAACCCATGCCCCTCTGGACATGCTCATTTTCCACTTAATGACTCGCACACTAACCACTGAGCCACTGGGACACCTGATATTTGTAGGAAAGTTAAGCCTTATGAAGTTCACTTTTGTTCCTCCTTGACCAGATCCAGCTTGAACACCTCTCTGCCGCTTCTGCATTGCTTTTTCAGGGCTCTGTTTTTTTCCCTCCCTGCAACTGAGAGCTGTTTCATGAGGCTGTATGCAGACGTTCCTACAACCCCCCTAGCTCCAATTTCTGCAGTGAGGACTTTGACCTGATAGCCTTCTCTCCTCAGGCTGTTTGCCAGATCAGCATACTTTTTCAGTCTTGTAGATTTGAGCTGCCTCCATTCTGTTCTCATATGGCACCGTGAGCTCGATCATGATCAGCTGCTTGGTTGACTGAGAGTGGACTACTATGTCTGTTCTCATGCCACTCTTGCTGATGATCTCTGGGTGACTCTTCCATTCTGGGAGGTCTGCAGTGCACTCCCAGTCATCTGCCCCGTCCAGCAGACTCTGCCTGCATGTTTCCGAGTGGCACTGTTGTTCTTGGCCATGATTCGCTGCCTCCTGCCGTGAAAATGTTGCGGGTGCTTTTGGAGTCCTGATTTTCCCTTTGTGGTGTTGGTACTAGCCCAGACTACTTGTACAATCTCTTTGAGCACTTGGTTGTGCCTCCATGTGTACCTTCCTTGAGCCAGGGCTACTTTACATGAGCTTAGGAAATGCTCCACTGTTTGTTTTTCATGGCATAGGGGGCATGAAGGATCGTCTGTTTTTTCCCCACTTCACCAGGTTTGCATTTGGAGGCAGAAGGTCATATGCAGATCTGAGAATGAAGCTGATCCTGAGAGGGGCTATGTGCCAAATGTCATTCCAAGTGAGACTTCTTTGGAAGTGCATTCTCCCACGTTGTCCATTGCCCTTGCTGGCTCTGCTGGACTGTTTTTTTGGAGCCTTTTTTGGTCTTCTTCTTTTTCTCATCTCCTGAATCATCATGTCTCTTTTGGCTTTTCCTCTGGCCTTTGACCACCATTCAGTTTTGGTCACCCCAGTCCTTGTCTGTTGGTCTGTGTGTGTCCTGTTATTTCTCTGATCTTGAGACTTTCTTTTGCAGAATCCATCGTCTCTTGAACTTTCCATTTTCTGCCTGTCTTCAGCTGGGACTTGATTGCTTCTACCACCTGAGTCCTCCAGCATGCTTTGAAGTCTGATCTTCCCTGCTTTGAATTCCTCCAGGATGGATTTCAGTGGTAGTTTCAGCTTTGCTTGGCGACAGCGCTATGTCAGTCAGACAGGGTGGGACACCAAGCCATTTCCTTGTGAACTTGTTGATTTTGGATTCCATTGCCTCCACTATGCTGGTGCAGATGTCGTATATCATCAGAGGCCATAGGAGCTTTGGTATCAGCATGAACTGCAGACACCAGACCTTGTATTTGCCAGGGAGCCCACTCTGGTCAATGGTCTCCAAGCCTTCTTCCGACATCTGTTTTGGTTTCTTTTGCTCTTTGTGTGTCTTTCAGCGTATCATCATACCATCTTCCAAGGCTCTTGACTGGCTCTTCTGTGACTGTTGGAATGACTGGTTGGTAACACTGAAGACCACAGATTCGGCCACTTTTCGGTCTCTTAGATTCAGTCTCTCAGTGAGAGACTCAATGATTTCTTAGGCTTGAACTTCATTCTGGATTAGGCAGCTATGTCGTCCAGCCTCTCCCCAGCACGTGACGTGTCTCGTCTTCTGTGGATGAAATCACTGTAGTGTCATCCATGAAGGCCTTGAGTGGGGACATCTTGTATCCATCGCCAAGGTCTGTTTGTCTTGCGTTGTTTTGTTGCTGCTTTCAAGATGACTTCCATTGCCAACACGATCAGTATTGAGGAAATTGCACAGCCCATTGCACTGCCCACTTCCAAGTTGATCCAATCTGTTGTGTACTCCTTGGTAGAGAACCGCGTTGAGAAGCCATTGGAGTACTTCTTGAGCATGTCGCGAGATGTTCTTTGGCAGATGGTACATCTCAAGAGCCAACTGTATCATCTCATGGGGTACAGATCCATATGCGTTTGCCAGATCAAGCCACACTACGTCCCAGATCTCTCTTTTCTGTTTTTGCTCTTTGGATTGCGTCCCAGATCATTGTGGCGTGTTCTACACAGCCAGCCACGCCTGGATGCCACCTTTCTGGACTGACACATCCAAGTACTTGTTTTCCATGAGGTACTTCGGTCAGCCTTGCTGCCATGACCGAGAAGAAGATTTTCCCTTCGACGTTCAATAGTGATATTGGCCTGAAACTGGCTGATGTCACGTGCGTTTTGCTCTTTGGGGATGTACACACCATCTGCCGTCATCCACTGGACGCTGACTTCTGATTTCTC
>JADBJO010022174.1:5000-14420 GCA_016801955.1 Conus betulinus | reverse complement strand
TGCGTAGTCTGTCCAATCTATTTCTACGCCTATTGCTAACACTCTATCGGTTAATTAACGGGACAGATGTAACGCGGCAACGTGAGTGAAAAACTCACCCTCGTTGTTAAACATTTCTGTGTTATCTGTGGCAGCCTTAACCCAGCAGACCTGGAGACAGCAGCTTCAACCGGGGTCAGCTGGTGGTCATCATATCAGGCGGCCCTCGGTTCCTATCAGCTGGTTTCGGCGTGCGCAGGTCCCTACAGGCTAGTTTAGGCGGCCTCGGTTCCTATCAGCTGGTTTCGGCGTGCGCAGGTCCCTACAGGCTAGTTTAGGCGGCCTCGGTTCCTATCAGCTGGTTTCGCGTGCGCAGGTCCCTACAGGCTAGTTTAGGCGGCCTCGGTTCCTATCAGCTGGTTTCGGCGTGCGCAGGTCCCTACAGGCTAGTTTAGGCGGCCTCGGTTCCTATCAGCTGGTTTCGGCGTGCGGTCCCTACAGGTTTAGGCGGCCTCGGTTACCTACAGGCTAGTTTAGGCGGCCTCGGTTCCTATCAGCTGGTTTCGGCGTGCGCGCAGGTCCCTACAGGCTAGTTTAGGCGGCCTCGGTTCCTATCAGCTGGTTTCGGCGTGCGCAGGTCCCTACAGGCTAGTTTAGGCGGCCTCGGTTCCTATCAGCTGGTTTCGGCGTGCGCAGGTCCCTACAGGCTAGTTTAGGCGGCCTCGGTTCCTATCAGCTGGTTTCGGCGTGCGCAGGTCCCTACCTACAGGCTAGTTTAGGCGGCCTCGGTTCCTATCAGCTGGTTTCGGCGTGCGCTGGTCCCTACAGGCTAGTTTAGGCGGCCTCGGTTCCTATCAGCTGGTTTCGGCGTGCGCTGGTCCCTACAGGCTAGTTTAGGCGGCCTCGGTTCCTATCAGCTGGTTTCGGCGTGCGCAGGTCCCTACAGGCTAGTTTAGGCGGCCTCGGTTCCTATCAGCTGGTTTCGGCGTGCGCAGGTCCCTACAGGCTAGTTTAGGCGGCCTCGGTTCCTATCAGCTGGTTTCGGCGCAGGTGGCTAGTTTAGGCGCCTCGGTTCCTATCAGGGTTTCGGCGTGCGCAGGTCCCTACAGGCTAGTTTAGGCGGCCTCGGTTCCTATCAGCTGGTTTCGGCGTGCGCAGGTCCCTACAGGCTAGTTTAGGCGGCCTCGGTTCCTATCAGCTGGTTTCGGCGTGCGCAGGTCCCTACAGGCTAGTTTAGGCGGCCTCGGTTCCTATCAGCTGGTTTCGGCGTGCGCAGGTCCCTACAGGCTAGTTTAGGCGGGCCTCGGTTCCTATCAGCTGGTTTCGGCGTGCGCAGGTCCCTACAGGCTAGTTTAGGCGGCCTCGGTTCCTATCAGCTGGTTTCGGCGGCGTGCGCGCAGGTCCCTACAGGCTAGTTTAGGCGGGCGGCCTCGGTTCCTATCAGCTGGTTTCGGCGTGCGCAGGTCCCTACAGGCTAGTTTAGGCGGCCTCGGTTCCTATCAGCTGGTTTCGGCGTGCGCAGGTCCCTACAGGCTAGTTTAGGCGGCCTCGGTTCTATCAGCTGGTTTCGGCGTGCGCAGGTCCCTACAGGCTAGTTTAGGCGGCCTCGGTTCCTATCAGCTGGTTTCGGCGTGCGCAGGTCCCTACAGGCTAGTTTAGGCGGCCTCGGTTCCTATCAGCTGGTTTCGGCGTGCGCTGGTCCCTACAGGCTAGTTTAGGCGGCCTCGGTTCCTATCAGCTGGTTTCGGCGTGCGCAGGTCCCTACAGGCTAGTTTAGGCGGCCTCGGTTCCTATCAGCTGGTTTCGGCGTGCGCAGGTCCCTACAGGCTAGTTTAGGCGGCCTCGGTTCTATCAGCTGGTTTCGGCGTGCGCAGGTCCCTACAGGCTAGTTTAGGCGGCCTCGGTTCCTATCAGCTGGTTTCGGGCGTGCGCAGGTCCCTACAGGCTAGTTTAGGCGGCCTCGGTTCTATCAGCTGGTTTCGGCGTGCGCAGGTCCCTACAGGCTAGTTTAGGCGGCCTCGGTTCCTATCAGCTGGTTTCGGCGTGCGCAGGTCCCTACAGGCTAGTTTAGGCGGCCTCGGTCCTATCAGCTGGTTTCGGCGTGCGCAGGTCCCTACAGGCTAGTTTAGGCGGCCTCGGTTCCTATCAGCTGGTTTCGGCGTGCGCAGGTCCCTACAGGCTAGTTTAGGCGGCCTCGGTTCCTATCAGCTGGTTTCGGCGTGCGCAGGTCCCTACAGGCTAGTTTAGGCGGCCTCGGTTCCTATCAGCTGGTTTCGGCGTGCGCAGGTCCCTACAGGCTAGTTTAGGCGGCCTCGGTTCCTATCAGCTGGTTTCGGCGTGCGCAGGTCCCTACAGGCTAGTTTAGGCGGCCTCGGTTCCTATCAGCTGGTTTCGGCGTGCGCAGGTCCCTACAGGCTAGTTTAGGCGGCCTCGGTTCTATCAGCTATCAGCTGGTTTCGGCGTGCGCGGCCTCGGTCCCTACAGGCTAGTTTAGGCGGCCTCGGTTCCTATCAGCTGGTTTCGGCGTGCGCAGGTCCCTACAGGCTAGTTTAGGCGGCCTCGGTTCCTATCAGCTGGTTTCGGCGTGCGCAGGTCCCTACAGGGCTAGTTTAGGCGGCCTCGGTTCCCTATCAGCTGGTTTCGGGCGTGCGCGCAGGTCCCTACAGGCTAGTTTAGGCGGCCTCGGTTCCTATCAGCTGGTTTCGGCGTGCGCAGGTCCCTACAGGCTAGTTTAGGCGGCCTCGGTTCTATCAGCTGGTTTCGGCGTGCGCAGGTCCCTACAGGCTAGTTTAGGCGGCCTCGGTTCCTATCAGCTGGTTTCGGCGTGCGCAGGTCCCTACAGGCTAGTTAGGCGGCCTCGGTTCCTATCAGCTGGTTTCGGCGTGCGCAGGTCCCTACAGGCTAGTTTAGGCGGCCTCGGTTCCTATCAGCTGGTTTCGGCGTGTGCGCAGGTCCCTACAGGCTAGTTTAGGCGGCCTCGGTTCCTATCAGCTGGTTTCGGCGTGCGCAGGTCCCTACAGGCTAGTTTAGGCGGCCTCGGTTCCTATCAGCTGGTTTCGCGTGCGCAGGTCCCTACAGGCTAGTTTAGGCGGCCTCGGTTCCTATCAGCTGGTTTCGGCGTGCGCAGGTCCCTACAGGCTAGTTTAGGCGGCCTCGGTTCCTATCAGCTGGTTTCGGCGTGCGCAGGTCCCTACAGGCTAGTTTAGGCGGCCTCGGTTCCTATCAGCTGGTTTCGGCGTGTGCGCTGGTCCCTACAGGCTAGTTTAGGCGGCCTCGGTTCCTATCAGCTGGTTTCGGCGTGCGCAGGTCCCTACAGGCTAGTTTAGGCGGCCTCGGTTCCTATCAGCTGGTTTCGGCGTGCGCAGGTCCCTACAGGCTAGTTTAGGCGGCCTCGGTTCCTATCAGCTGGTTTCGGCGTGCGCAGGTCCCTACAGGCTAGTTTAGGCGGCCTCGGTTCCTATCAGCTGGTTTCGGCGTGCGCAGGTCCCTACAGGCTAGTTTAGGCGGCCTCGGTTCCTATCAGCTGGTTTCGGCGTGCGCAGGTCCCTACAGGCTAGTTTAGGCGGCCTCGGTTCCTATCAGCTGGTTTCGGCGTGCGCAGGTCCCTACAGGCTAGTTTAGGCGGCCTCGGTTCCTATCAGCTGGTTTCGGCGTGCGCAGGTCCCTACAGGCTAGTTTAGGCGGCCTCGGTTCCTATCAGCTGGTTTCGGCGTGCGCAGGTCCCTACAGGCTAGTTTAGGCGGCCTCGGTTCCTATCAGCTGGTTTCGGCGTGCGCAGGTCCCTACAGGCTAGTTTAGGCGGCCTCGGTTCCTATCAGCTGGTTTCGGCGTGCGCGCAGGTCCCTACAGGCTAGTTTAGGCGGCCTCGGTTCCTATCAGCTGGTTTCGGCGTGCGCAGGTCCCTACAGGCTAGTTTAGGCGGCCTCGGTTCCTATCAGCTGGTTTCGGCGTGCGCAGGTCCCTACAGGCTAGTTTAGGCGGCCTCGGTTCCTATCAGCTGGTTTCGGCGTGCGCAGTCCCTACAGGCTAGTTTAGGCGGCCTCGGTTCCTATCAGCTGGTTTCGGCGGCGTGCGCTGGTCCCCTACAGGCTAGTTTAGGCGGCCTCGGTTCCTATCAGCTGGTTTCGGCGTGCGCAGGTCCCTACAGGCTAGTTTAGGCGGCCTCGGTCGGTTCAGCTATCAGCTGGTTTCGGCGCGTGCGCAGGTCCCTACAGGCTAGTTTAGGCGGCCTCGGTTCCTATCAGCTGGTTTCGGCGTGCGCAGGTCCCTACAGGCTAGTTTAGGCGGCCTCGGTTCCTATCAGCTGGTTTCGGCGTGCGCAGGTCCCTACAGGCTAGTTTAGGCGGCCTCGGTTCCTATCAGCTGGTTTCGGCGTGCGCGCAGGTCCCTACAGGCTAGTTTAGGGCGGCCTCGGTTCCTATCAGCTGGTTTCGGCGTGCGCAGGTCCCTACTACAGGCTAGTTTCGGTTCCTATCAGCGGGTTTCGGCCTCGGTTCCTATCAGCTTAGGCGGCCTCGGCGTGCGCGCAGGTCCCTACAGGCTAGTTTAGGCGGCCTCGGTTCCTATCAGCTGGTTTCGGCGTGCGCAGGTCCCTACAGGCTAGTTTAGGCGGCCTCGGTTCCTATCAGCTGGTTTCGGCGTGCGCAGGTCCCTACAGGCTAGTTTAGGCGGCCTCGGTTCCTATCAGCTGGTTTCGGCGTGCGCAGGTCCCTACAGGCTAGTTTAGGCGGCCTCGGTTCCTATCAGCTGGTTTCGGCGTGCGCAGGTCCCTACAGGCTAGTTTAGGCGGCCTCGGTTCCTATCAGCTGGTTTCGGCGTGCGCAGGTCCCTACAGGCTAGTTTAGGCGGCCTCGGTTCCTATCAGCTGGTTTCGGCGTGCGCAGGTCCCTACAGGCTAGTTTAGCGGCCTCGGTTCCTATCAGCTGGTTTCGGCGTGCGCAGGTCCCTACAGGCTAGTTTAGGCGGCCTCGGTTCCTATCAGCTGGTTTCGGCGTGCGCAGGTCCCTACAGGCTAGTTTAGGCGGCCTCGGTTCCTATCAGCTGGTTTCGGCGTGCGCAGGTCCCTACAGGCTAGTTTAGGCGGCCTCGGTTCCTATCAGGTGGTTTCGGCGTGCGCGCAGGTCCCTACAGGCTAGTTTAGGCGGCCTCGGTTCCTATCAGCTGGTTTCGGCGTGCGCTGGTCCCTACAGGCTAGTTTAGGCGGCCTCGGTTCCTATCAGCTGGTTTCGGCGTGCGCAGGTCCCTACAGGCTAGTTTAGGCGGCCTCGGTTCCTATCAGCTGGTTTCGGCGTGCGCTGGTCCCTACAGGCTAGTTTAGGCGGCCTCGGTTCCTATCAGCTGGTTTCGGCGTGCGCGCAGGTCCCTACAGGCTAGTTTAGGCGGCCTCGGTTCCTATCAGCTGGTTTCGGCGTGCGCAGGTCCCTACAGGCTAGTTTAGGCGGCCTCGGTTCCTATCAGCTGGTTTCGGCGTGCGCTGGTCCCTACAGGCTAGTTTAGGCGGCCTCGGTTCCTATCAGCTGGTTTCGGCGTGCGGAAGGTCTACAGGCTTTGTTTAGGCGGCCTCGGTTCCTAGGCTAGTTTAGGCGGCCTCGGTTCCTATCAGCTGGTTTCGGCGTGCGCAGGTCCCTACAGGCTAGTTTAGGCGGCCTCGGTTCCTATCAGCTGGTTTCGGCGTGCGCAGGTCCCTACAGGCTAGTTTAGGCGGCCTCGGTTCCTATCAGCTGGTTTCGGCGTGCGCAGTCCCCCTACAGGCTAGTTTAGGCGGCCTCGGTTCCTATCAGCTGGTTTCGGCGTGCGCAGGTCCCTACAGGCTAGTTTAGGCGGCCTCGGGTCCTATCAGCTGGTTTCGGCGTGCGCGCAGGTCCCTACAGGCTAGTTTAGGCGGCCTCGGTTCCTATCAGCTGGTTTCGGCGTGCGCAGGTCCCTACAGGCTAGTTTAGGCGGCCTCGGTTCCTATCAGCTGGTTTCGGCGTGCGCAGGTCCCTACAGGCTAGTTTAGGCGGCCTCGGTTCCTATCAGCTGGTTTCGGCGTGCGCAGGTCCCTACAGGCTAGTTTAGGCGGCCTCGGGTCCTATCAGCTGGTTTCGGCGTGCGCAGGTCCCTACAGGCTAGTTTAGGCGGCCTCGGTTCCTATCAGCTGGTTTCGGCGTGCGCAGGTCCCTACAGGCTAGTTTAGGCGGCCTCGGTTCCTATCAGCTGGTTTCGGCGTGCGCAGGTCCCTACAGGCTAGTTTAGGCGGCCTCGGTTCCTATCAGCTGGTTTCGGCGTGCGCAGGTCCCTACAGGCTAGTTTAGCGGCCTCGGTTCCTATCAGCTGGTTTCGGCGTGCGCAGGTCCCTACAGGCTAGTTTAGGCGGCCTCGGTTCCTATCAGCTGGTTTCGGCGTGCGCAGGTCCCTACAGGCTAGTTTAGGCGGCCTCGGTTCCTATCAGCTGGTTTCGGCGTGCGCAGGTCCCTACAGGCTAGTTTAGGGCCTCGGCCTACAGGCTAGTTTAGGCGGCCTCGGTTCCTATCAGCTGTTTTTCGGCGTGCGCAGGTCCCTACAGGCTAGTTTAGGCGGCCTCGGTTCCTATCAGCTGGTTTCGGCGTGTGCAGCAGGTCCCTACAGGCTAGTTTAGGCGGCCTCGGTTCCTATCAGCTGGTTTCGGCGTGCGCAGGTCCCTACAGGCTAGTTTAGGCGGCCTCGGTTCCTATCAGCTGGTTTCGGCGTGCGCAGGTCCCTACAGGCTAGTTTAGCGGCCTCGGTTCCTATCAGCTGGTTTCGGCGTGCGCAGGTCCCTACAGGCTAGTTTAGGCGGCCTCGGTTCCTATCAGCTGGTTTCGGCGTGCGCAGGTCCCTACAGGCTAGTTTAGGCGGCCTCGGTTCCTATCAGCTGGTTTCGGCGTGCGCAGGTCCCTACAGGCTAGTTTAGGCGGCCTCGGGTTCCTATCAGCTGGTTTCGGCGTGCGCAGGTCCCTACAGGCTAGTTTAGGCGGCCTCGGTTCCTATCAGCTGGTTTCGGCGTGTGCGCAGGTCCCTACAGGCTAGTTTAGGCGGCCTCGGTTCCTATCAGCTGGTTTCGGCGTGCGCAGGTCCCTACAGGCTAGTTTAGGCGGCCTCGGTTCCTATCAGCTGGTTTCGGCGTGCGCAGGTCCCTACAGGCTAGTTTAGGCGGCCTCGGTTCCTATCAGCTGGTTTCGGCGTGCGCAGGTCCCTACAGGCTAGTTTAGGCGGCCTCGGTTCCTATCAGCTGGTTTCGGCGTGCGCAGGGTCCTACAGGCTAGTTTAGGCGGCCCTCGGTTCCTATCAGCTGGTTTCGGCGTGCGCAGGTCCCTACAGGCTAGTTTAGGCGGCCTCGGTTCCTATCAGCTGGTTTCGGCGTGCGCTGGTCCCTACAGGCTAGTTTAGGCGGCCTCGGTTCCTATCAGCTGGTTTCGGCGTGCGCAGGTCCCTACAGGCTAGTTTAGGCGGCCTCGGTTCTATCAGCTGGTTTCGGCGTGCGCAGGTCCCTACAGGCTAGTTTAGGCGGCCTCGGTTCCTATCAGCTGGTTTCGGCGTGCGCAGGTCCCTACAGGCTAGTTTAGGCGGCCTCGGTTCCTATCAGCTGGTTTCGGCGTGCGAGGTCCCTACAGGCTAGTTTAGGCGGCCTCGGTTCCTATCAGCTGGTTTCGGCGTGCGCAGGTCCCTACAGGCTAGTTTAGGCGGCCTCGGTTCCTATCAGCTGGTTTCGGCGTGCGCAGGTCCCTACAGGCTAGTTTAGGCGGCCTCGGTTCCTATCAGCTGGTTTCGGCGTGCGCAGGTCCCTACAGGCTAGTTTAGGCGGGCCTCGGTTCCTATCAGCTGGTTTCGGCGTGCGCGCAGGTCCCTACAGGCTAGTTTAGGCGGCCTCGGTTCCTATCAGCTGGTTTCGGCGTGCGCAGGTCCCTACAGGCTAGTTTAGGCGGCCTCGGTTCCTATCAGCTGGTTTCGGCGTGCGCAGGTCCCTACAGGCTAGTTTAGGCGGCCTCGGTTCCTATCAGCTGGTTTCGGCGTGCGCAGGTCCCTACAGGCTAGTTTAGGCGGCCTCGGTTCCTATCAGCTGGTTTCGGCGTGCGCAGGTCCCTACAGGCTAGTTTAGGGGGCCTCGGTTCCTATCAGCTGGTTTCGGCGTGCGCAGGTCCCTACAGGCTAGTTTAGGCGGCCTCGGTTCCTATCAGCTTTCGGCGTGCGCAGGTCCCTACAGGCTAGTTTAGGCGGCCTCGGTCCTATCAGCTGGTTTCGGCGTGCGCAGGTCCCTACAGGCTAGTTTTTAGGCGGCCTCGGTTCCTATCAGCTGGTTTCGGCGTGCGCAGGTCCCTACAGGCTAGTTTAGGCGGCCTCGGTTCCTATCAGCTGGTTTCGGCGTGCGCAGGTCCTACAGGCTAGTTTAGGCGGCCTCGGTTCCTATCAGCTGGTTTCGGCGTGCGCAGGTCCCTACAGGCTAGTTTAGGCGGCCTCGGTTCCCTATCAGCTGTTTCGGCGTGCGCAGGTCCCTACAGGCTAGTTTAGGCGGCCTCGGTTCCTATCAGCTGGTTTCGGCGTGCGCAGGTCCCTACAGGCTAGTTTAGGCGGCCTCGGTTCCTATCAGCTGGTTTCGGCGTGCGCAGGTCCCTACAGGCTAGTTTAGGCGGCCTCGGTTCCTATCAGCTGGTTTCGGCGTGCGCAGGTCCCTACAGGCTAGTTTAGGCGGCCTCGGTTCCTATCAGCTGGTTTCGGCGTGCGCAGGTCCCTACAGGCTAGTTTAGGCGGCCTCGGTTCCTATCAGCTGGTTTCGGCGTGCGCAGGTCCCTACAGGCTAGTTTAGGCGGCCTCGGTTCCTATCAGCTGGTTTCGGCGTGCGCAGGGTCCTACAGGCTAGTTTTAGGCGGCCTCGGTTCTATCAGCTGGTTTCGGCGTGCGCGCAGGTCCCTACAGGCTAGTTTAGGCGGCCTCGGTTCCTATCAGCTGGTTTCGGCGTGCGCGCAGGTCCCTACAGGCTAGTTTAGGCGGCCTCGGTTCCTATCAGCTGGTTTCGGCGTGCGCGCTGGTCCCTACAGGCTAGTTTAGGCGGCCTCGGTTCCTATCAGCTGGTTTCGGCGTGCGCTGGTCCCTACAGGCTAGTTTAGGCGGCCTCGGTTCCTATCAGCTGGTTTCGGCGTGCGGGTCCCTACAGGCTAGTTTAGGCGGCCTCGGTTCCTATCAGCTGGTTTCGGCGTGCGCAGGTCCCTACAGGCTAGTTTAGGCGGCCTCGGTTCCTATCAGCTGGTTTCGGCGTGCGCAGGTCCCTACAGGCTAGTTTAGGCGGCCTCGGTTCCTATCAGCTGGTTTCGGCGTGCGCAGGTCCCTACAGGCTAGTTTAGGCGGCCTCGGTTCCTATCAGCTGGTTTCGGCGTGCGCAGGTCCCTACAGGCTAGTTAGGCGGCCTCGGTTCCTATCAGCTGGTTTCGGCGTGCGCAGGTCCCTACA
>JADBJO010022173.1:22500-25000 GCA_016801955.1 Conus betulinus | reverse complement strand
GTATTTTCAAACCCACGTGCATCTGACATATGCATATTTTCATTAGTGAAATACCACAACTTTATAAACATGTTTGCAACCTGTGACTGCGAAATAACCATGGCAATTTCAGCAAAACATGAACCATACAAGACAGTATTGACATTATCAAAGTTATTCAACTCAATACCTTTCTTTTGACAGAGCGAGGTCAACACTGAGCATTCAAACAAATGATGACGCACAGAAATGTTTTCTCTGCAGACTCAAGTAATACCATGAGAATATTTAGTGTTCTAGGTATTCAGCTTGAATTCATGAATTAATCTAACAATGTGCCTTAGGCACGATGGGCAAGTAGCCATTTTTTTTTTAAAACTAAAATTCTGCTTATGTATAAACCTTTTCCATCATTTGGATTCGTTCACAAGAGGACAAATCTAATTGATTTCTTGATAATTGTCAGCGTTTCTATTTGCTCCTTCTTTTGCAAGACTGTCTGCTGTTTCATTCCACTTTATACCACAGTGAGATGGGACCCGTCAAAAATCAATGCTTATACCTAGAGGTATGAAACAATGCAGTAAATGTGTTATTTCAAAAGGCAAATCTTGTTTTTAGCTTTGCAGTCTCAACGCTCTAGTGATTGTAAAACAAATTTGGAATCAACACACAGTAAAGATTTCATAGAAAGCAGTTGGTGTAGCATATATGTACATCAAAACCTTTAGTATTGCATACAATTCTGAGGTATAAATTGAAACTCCCTTTTCCTAAATGATATATGATTTCCTGACATTTAAAGTTGGCATTGTAAAAGCCAGAACCACTGTCAGAGGATTCCATTACCGACCCATCTGTAAACACTTTTGAATGATTTGGATAGCTCTTTCTAAATGTTCACGAACATCGGCTCTTAAAATATATACATTAGCATTTTTCTTTAACATAGTGTATTTTTAATCAAAACAAGTATTTAGGTGCTCCCAAGGAGGCATTGGAGGTACCTCAGGAAATTCTGAGCAGTAATATCAATATTACAATGTGACATAAGTCAGATGTGTAGTTTCTAACTGGTTGGACATATGATATATTTTGAGAACGTTTATGAAAATCTTTACTGGAATCCATCAGCGTTTCGTCTGTAACTGAATTTTCAACAGAAAGACTTCTGGAGACATCCAATATTCGCTTCTCAATTAGTGGTAATAGATTTGTTTCTTTATAACACGTATAAGTGTTTATACTAACTCGAACTCCCAGAGCTAATTTCATAGCCCTGTATTGTTTTGAATTGTTTTGAAAGAAAAGGTTGATTCAATCCCACAAAGAACGATTCCAATGAACATATTCCTGATCAACCCCAACCGAATTCTTGCCCTTTGTTTCCTTGCAAGAATTGCTGCCCCCCCCCCCCCCCCCCCCCTTTTTTTTTTTCAAGGTTTCTTTAATTGTTTTTCTCAACATCGATTCACTCTGTGCGTACGAAAAGGACTACAAACGGAGTTAAACATAAATCCGATCGTATTGATTTAGAGAGAATGAGTATGGACAATAAATAGTAAGAAGGGAGCCAGGGAAGGTTGTCAAAAAGAGGAACGATTCAGTTCCGTTGAAGCTATATTTTGTTGTGGTGGTGGCTGATGCTGTTACTGTGCAGGTTGCTGTTGCTGTTGTTACGTGTTCTGTACATTCTTCGCCACGCTGCTCATTAATGACGCTCTCCCATACCCAAACCACACTCTAGCTCATTCGGACACATCCTTAGCAACAACAAATCCACAGGGAGCAGTGTGTTTCAGAGAGAACTAATATCAGCAGGAACAACTGACAAATACATCAGCAAGTGAAGGTCTATGTGGCCAGGTGTTCAAATGGGCACTTCTCTCGTGGTGACCCTTAGCAGATGAAATGGTCTGTTCGGGAGTTACCTTTCCCCTTACCTCCCCTGATTGATCAATCTTGGATTAGTTCGTGTCAACTCTTTCAAATGGGAATGCCTCAGAACCTAAATCATTATCATGTCTATGTCGCCGAAGTACCAAAAATGAATGTATTTTATTCTTTACAGCTGTGTTGGACTGAAAGCCCGTGTTTCCTAAACTAAACTGGTATTTTGCACGATCGATTTGGGCGCCAGTGTTGATCCTTCGCCCGCCAGTTAGAATGGTTTGTTGAGGAGTTACAATCCCCCTTACCTCCCTTGATTGATGAATCTGGATTATCTCGTGTCGACTCTTTAACATGTAAGTGCCTCGGAACCTATATTATTTTTTTTTAATTTTTTTTTTTTTTCTCTTTGCTGTCCCAACCTCTGCACCACCTCAGAGGCAGTGCACCTACGCTGCTCTCATTTCGACACTCCGTCCACAGCCACAGCCCGGGTCGGCCCCGCCGCAGCCCCGGCACCGGCAATCCACAGGGAACAGTCAATGTCAAGTAAGTCGTCAAGAGGCAACCCACCGGAGGAGACACTGCACTGCTGCCGAGTCACTTCAGTGGTGTTCAGCGGCGCCTGTTC
>JADBJO010022173.1:12500-17500 GCA_016801955.1 Conus betulinus | reverse complement strand
CCAAAGGCAGGTATAAACAGAGGTAGGTATCCTCACTCACATTCCCTGAGGCAGGTATAAACAGAGGTAGCTATCCTCACTCACATTCCCAAAGGCAGGTATAAACAGAGGTAGCTATCCTCACTCACATTCCCGAGGCAGGTATAAACAGAGGTAGGTATCCTCACTTCCATTCCCCTGAATAGGGTATAAACAGAGGTAGGTATCCCCGAGGCAGGTATAAACAGAGGTAGGTGTCCTCACCCACATTCCCAAAGGCAGGTATAAACAGAGGTAGGTGTTCCTTACTCACATTCCCTTAGGCAGGTATAAACAGAGCTAGGCATCCTCACGATTATCACCTGAGGCAGGTGTAAAGGGAATTAGGTGTTCTCACTCACATTCCCTGAGGCAGGCTGACCCTTGTATGTAAGATATCCTGAGGCAGGAAGAGAACAGATAAACAGAGGTAGGTATCCTCAATCATATTCCCTGAGGCAGGTATAAAGAGAGGTAGGATCCTCACTCACATTCCATGAGGCCCCGTATATAAACAGACGTAGAGTATCCTCAGTCACATTCCCTGAAGCAGGTATTAAGAGAGGTAGGTATCCTCACTCATATTCACTGTGGCAGGGAGTTAACATATAAAGAGATGTAGGTATCCTCGCTCACATTCCTAGGGGCAGTATAAACAGAGGTAGGTATCCTTACTAGCATTCACTGAGGTAGGGAGTGAACAGATAATCAGAGGTAGGTATCCCCACTCACATTCCTTGAGGCAGGTATACACAGAGGTAGGTATCCTCACTCACAATCACTGAGGCAGGGAGTGAACAGATAAACAGAGGCAGGTATCCTCATTCACATGGGGTACATATAAACAGACGTAGGTATCCTCACTCACATTCCCTGAGGCAGGGAGTGAGTAGATAAACAGAGGTAAGTATTCTCACTCACATTCACTGAGGCAGGTAAACACAGAGATAGGTATCATCACTCACATTCCCTGTGGGCAGGTATGAACAAGAGGTAGGTATCCTCACTCACACATTCCTGAGGCAGGTATAAACAGAGGTAGGTATCCTAACTCACATTCCCGGGACAGGTATGAACAGAGGTAGGTATCCTCACCCACATTCCCCAGAGGCAGGTATAAACAGAGGTAGGTATCCTCACTCACATTCCCAGAGGCAGGTATAAACAGAGGTAGGTATCCTCACTCACATTCCCAAAGGGCAGGTATAAACAGAGGTAGGTATCCTCACTCACATTCCCAAAGGCAGGTATAAACAGAGGTAGGTATCCTCACCCACATTCCCAAAGGCAGGTATAAACAGAGGTAGGTATCCTCACCCACATTCCCTGAGGCAGGTATAAACAGAGGTAGTTATCCTCACGCACATTCCCAGAGACAGGTATAAACAGAGGTAGGTTCTTAGACAAGATGGTCGATCAATTCAAAGATTGTACTAAAAGGACATAGGAAGCGGAAAGAAAGCACATAGAACGGACATAGAACGGTCATAGAAAGGACACAGAAAGGACATACAAAAGACACAGAAAGGACATGGGAAGGACATAGAAAGATCATAAGAGAAGTCTTAGAAAGAACATAGAAAGGAAATGGAAAGGAAAGGACATAGAAAGGACATAGAAAGGATACAGAACGGACATAGAAAGGATGCGCGCACACACACACACACACACACACACACACACACACACACACACACACACACACACACACACACACACACACATACACACACAGTTTCACACACACACACACACACACACACACACACACACACACACACACACACACACACACAGAGTTTCACACACACACACACACACACACACACACACACACACACACACACACACACACACACACACACACACACACACACACACACACACACACACACACACACACACACACACACACTGCAACACACAGCAAGGTACTGACCAGCCTTGTGGGACGACTAGTCACAAAAAACGGCACCGTCCCTTATGGTGTACGTGCCACTTGAACATCTGCAGTTCAACTGAAACAGAAAAGAAAAGATAAAAAAACGACGCTTTCTGTTGGGAATATGTTGGTGTCCATATGATGCCTCCTGTTGGGCATATGCTGGTTTGTGTATGATGCTTTCTGTTGCGCATATGCTGGTTTGTATGATGCCTTCTGTTGGGCATATGCTGGTTTGTGTATGACGATTCTGTTGGGCATATGTTTGTGTACGACATTCCTGTTGGGTATATGCTGGTTTGTGTATGATGCCTCCTGTTGGGCATATGCTGTTTGTGTATGACGCCTCCTGTTGGGCATATGCTGGTTTGTGTATGACACTTCCTGTGGGGCTTATGCTGGTGTGTTATGACGCCTCCTGTTGGGCATAACTGGTTTGTGTATGACACTTCCTATTGGGCATATGCTGGTGTGTGAAAAAAGGGGCAACAACTCAAGGATGACAATGTACTTTAAAACACATGGTTCTACCCCAAAATTGTCACAGTTTGATATATACAAATGGATATTAAATATATATCCGATGGGAAGTACGATGGTTCCCCTCAGACAGCTAGTGAAGGATTTCACATATTTATAATATATTCCCCATTTTTCTTCATCTTCATTTTTTTTTTAATCAAATCTTTGCCAAGTCATTACTATAATGACTGAGGAATTGTTAGCCTGCACTTGTTTTCCCACTACTTAAATGTTCAGCATTATAATGTTTGGTCAATCAGTGTGAGATTGCATCTCTTAGGAGATCCAAGTAAAGGTTGTTCTGTACAATTCTTAGCCACTAACAATGCTTAGGTTATTGAACAGCAGAGCTGACCACTCGGACTGTTCCATATCTTTTGATCTCCCTTGCATCCTTGAATGGATCCTCAAGCATAGGCTCAAAGATTGTCCCCCTACATTTTATACTGTTTGTATAATGCTTTTAGTTTTTCAGCAACTTTTTTTTCCTCTCCACACTTTCGTTTTGTTCCATTTACTACCCTTCGCTGGCTGCTTTGGGGGTGCTGTTGGGATTCTTTTTGAACCCTTGGTGGTGAGAACACCACAGAATTACGGACTGTGGTGTGTCTCTATTTGACACCAAGCACAGACACACAGCGTCACAGGCCAATCGGCCGCGTCTCTCTGATGAGTCCGATCCAGCGGACGAAAGGCCTAGGAGCAGGCATACAAATGCCTTCGAAGGGGGGTACGATGGTTCACTCAGACAGCTAGTAAAGGATTTCTCATATTTATGATATATTCCCCCATTTTCTTTGTCTTCATTTTTTTTTTTTATTCAAATCTTTGCCAAGTCATTACTCTAATGACTGAGGAATTGTTAGCACTTATTTTCTCACTTATTTTTGTTCAGTATATATATATATATATTATATATATATATATATATATATATATATATATATATATTAAATGGATCCTCAAGCATAGGCTCAAATATTGTCCCCTACATGTTTGACTGTTTGCATAATGTTTTTAGTTTTTCAGCAGCTTTTTTCCCTCTTCACACTTTCGCTTTGTTTATTTTACTACCTGTCGCTGGCTGCTTTGGGGGTGCTGTTGGATTCTCCTTTTGATGATCACAAGTTGAATCAGAATCTGTAGTGATCAGCTAGTCTGTGCAGACCAGCTTCAAGAAAATCACACAAAGGAATGGGAGACAGGGGTATATAACTTGAATTTTTGGATGCTCGTTATATTTGTGTAGCGGTGTTTTTCGCACAGATAGCTTAGACCAACATTATCTCAAAGCTCCTTTGTCTTTATTTACCTGGCTTGTCTTACAGATAGCTTAAAACAACAAGCTCTCAAAGCTCCTTTGTCTTGATTTGCCCAGACTGTTTCACAGATAGCTTTACACAACAATACAGCAAAACTCCTTTGTGTTTATTTGGCCGGTTTGACTCGCATACAGTTTAAAACATCATCTCTGTGCTCTCTGAAGGAGTGTAGCGACAAAAAGAGCAAACACAAACACAGATAACAACTTAATGCTGCACACTCTTCACCATTATTTTCTCAGCTGTTTGTCTGGCTGTCAGGCTTTTTTTTTTTTTTTTTTTTTTTTTTTTTTCGACCTCCCCCAATACCAAAGGCTTTCATACAGTACCATGGGGATAAATGGCTGTTAGGTTAAACAGTCTTGAACCATATGCAGTCTGGCTCTACGGCGACACCAGGCTGATGGACTTCATGTGTGTAAACGAGTGTGGATGGTAAAGCGCTTCGAACTTTGTCTCTAGCCGAGAATAGGCGCTATATAAGTATTTATAATAATGATGATAATATTAATGATAATGATAATAAAATGTGCCGGCATTCCCTACATATATGGACAATCATTGCCCTTTCCTGATACGAGGCTCGGGCAGGACAACCACTTATGACCCCTCAACACTCAAAATGCCTTCTTATGGATTTTCAGAATACATTGTCTCCATAGCACCTTTGGGATCTTTGGGTGCAGGCTTTGGTGGCTAAAAATGGATTCTCTCAAAACAATAGTTGGGGTAAGAAAAGGGGTGTGAGACGAAGATAGGTAGGTAGGATATATAACAAAAGTTGGAAAGACTATCCAACAAAATATTTAAGGATTTGTACTTTGAATTGTTGCAGTGCCATAAAGACGATCTGAAGAATTGAAAAACTAGCATGTGATTTCAATGTTCTGAGTCTACAAGAAACTAGGAGTGCACCCACAGACCATTACAATTGGATGACTTCATAATATTTCAAAAGCATGATGGACGAGGACTAGCCATGATAATTAAAAAACACAAACACACAATTTGAAAAAAAAAAACTGTCCAGGATAGACTTGGAAAGATGGTGCAGCAGCACACGTGAACTAATGGGCATGAGGCTAGAAAGACCAGATGGTAATCAGAAAAGCTTGTACTCATCAATGCATACACACATCCAGGTACCCACACATCAAAAATGGATTGGACCTTTCTGGAGGAAATAGAAATGAATT
>JADBJO010022172.1:0-28353 GCA_016801955.1 Conus betulinus | reverse complement strand
TCCTCTCTCTCCGCTGCCCTCATCCTCCATCCCCTCCCGCCCCTCTCTCTCTCTCCTCGCAAATACAACAAAATGAAATGTAACGTTTTTGGTGAAAAAACACTCGTCCTGAACGAGAGGGCCAGGGTGAGTAGATTGAGGCCTGAACATGGGACAGGGAGGTCGAGAGAGGGTATGATATTTGTTCTGTGAATTCACAGTCTTGTCTTCCGTGGCCTTATTCCCATAACCGCCTGACCGGAATGATTAAATTAATTAAAGGTGCAAACTTAACATAAACAGAATCGACCAACAAGGGAAGACAGCCGATGCCTAACAATCAGTAGGTCGGTAGGTAGAGGGGGAAGAGAGTGGGGGGTGGGGGTGGGTGTAGTAAGAGTATGCAGGTTGGTGGGTTGGATAGGTCGAGGGAAGGGGGAGGGGTCGGTAGGTAGACAGGTGGTGGTGTTGGGGTGGATGGGTAGGTGGGTGTGGGTGTGGGTGGGGGTGGGGTGGATTGGTGGGTAGGCAGGTGCGGGTGGGCAGATAGGTAGATAAGGTAAGGTAATGTTGCTTATAGCCCAGCAGGTAGGTAGGTACGTTTGTGAAGAAAGCAGGTACTCAGAAGAAGAAAATGAAACACCCCGAAGGTGCTGGGGGAGGACCCAGAGAAGCACTGTCTCCACCTGTCTTTTGAGCAGTCCTGTGCCACCCTTGGAGGCCTGCGCTGTGTTGACGATGGGTACAGGCACGCGCAGGAGAACACTCCATTAAGATATCAAAGGACATAACTGCTCCTGAACAGAGGTAAATTAGACTACAGGATGCAACTCATAACAGCCTTAAAGTAGCATCCCCCATGGGTGTACCAGCCCGTTATTTCACGACTGCAGAGCCCACCGGCGAAAAAACGCCACCCCCAGCTGTCGAGCACACCCCACAGACCCAACCACCCCTGCCCACGGACAGATGAAGACAGTGCAACTCCAGACACAGCCAAGCTTTTCGCCATACGGTCTTATGTGCCCTTAAGAGAGCAGCAGGTAGGTAGGTAGGTTGTGAGGTAGGCGGGTATTCAGTAAGGTAGTAGATGGGAAGGGAGCGAGTAGACAGGTAGGGATGTCTGGGATGTCTGCGTGCAGGCGGCTAAGGGGCGGGTGGATAGATGGGTAATTATAGGGGTGGGAAGATGGATTGGAGAACGGTTTTAGGTCGGTGGGTTGATAGATAGGGGTGGGCAGGAGGAGTGAGGCAGGTAGGTAGGTAGGTAGGTAGAGGGTAGCTGAGTACTGGTGGGTGGGTAGGTGGGGGTAGATGGAAAATGGGTAGGTAGGTAAAAACGGGAGAGGAGAAACAGGAAGGTGTGGGTCATCTGACGGGTTTGGGTAGGCAGGAGGGTGGATGGGGGGGGCGGGTGGAAAGAGGACGTTGAGGTTTGTGTTTTGTGTAGTTTTGTTAGGAGGGGTGCGTGGATAGATAACCAGGGTCATGTCAAGGTCTCCGCAGACTCCCCACACATCAAGTGGCAAGACAAAGTTCCAGACACTGAAGTCTTGGAAAGATCCAGCATCCCAGCATCTACACTCTCCTTCAGAAATCCCGAGCCAGATGGGCTGGCCACATCGTCAAAATGCCAGATCGTCGGAGACTGCCGAAACAACTGCAGTACGGAGAACTGAGTCAGGGCAAGTGCAAAGTTGGGGGGAAGGGGGGGGGGGGGGGGGGGGGGGCAGAAGAAACGTTTCGAGGACTGCCTCAAGGTATCCCTCAAAGGCCTGGACATCAACCTCAACACCTGGGAGTCGCTTGCCCTGGACCGCCCAGCCTGGCGAAGCAGCCTCACAAAGGGTGCATATACATCAGAGAAGAGATGCACAGCACAAGCTGAGAGAAAGCGAGCCGCGCGCAAGGCCAGAGCTGCCTGCACCTCCACTGTTGCACCCACCCACATGTGTCCCACATGTGGGCGTTCCTTCCGGGCCCAGATCGGCGGCACCATCACCAGCACCTGCAGACCCACACTCGGCAATCTTCCATCTGAGAGTGAAGTCTTGGTCATATTCGAAATCGAAGGACGAACAACAACAAGGAGGTTAGATAGGTGCAGCTGGGAGTTGGCAGAGGTAGCAGGTAGGTAAGTAGGCAGGGGGAGGTTAGTATTAGTAGGTTGGCAGATAGATAGGTAGTCAGGCAGATACTGGAGGGAGGAGGGGGGGGGGGGGGGGGGGGGGGGTACGCTGGTAGGTAAGTGGATGGATGGGCGGATAGGTAGCCACTCAGGTAGATAGAAAGGGGTGGGGGGCAGGTAGGTAGATAGGTAGGTGGGTAACCGGCTTGTTGTAGGGAGGTAGGAAGACGCGTGGATATATAAAACAGACAGAGGTAGATAGACTGGGGTGTAGACGGTAAGTTAGGGGTGGGTAGTTTGGCAGTGAGGAAGGTGGTGTGGTATGGGTAGGTGGGCAGACGCGGATAGGGAGGTGTAAGAAATTGACTGGGAGTGGTTGCGTGGGTTGGGATAGGTTAGGAGGTAGATACAGGAAGGCAGGAGGATAGGTAGGAACGTAGGCGTGCAGGTACAAGTGGGTAGGCTGGAGTAGGTGTATCAGGATAGGAAGGTAGGTAGGTAGGTAGGTAGGCAGGGATAGTAGCAGGTAGTTACGTAGGGAGGAGGGTTGGTGTAGGCGCGTAAAGCAGGAAGTTTAAGTATACGCAGGTAGACGTTGGCTGGTAAGTAGGTTGGTTGGTAGGTAGGTTGGTTGGTAGGTTGGTAGGTACATATCGGGAGATAATTCAGAAAAGAGAGGGGTAGGCAGGTGAGCAGACAGAGGTTGGGGGGTTGTAGATTGGTAGGAAGGTTGTATGGTAGATAGGTATATCTGAAGTCATATAGGGGTAGGTAACGTTGTCAGGGGAAGGCTGGGAGATTAGGCAGAGCTGGGTAGTTCGACGGACAGGTGCAGGCAGGAGTAGGCAGACGGGTAGGTAGATAAGTGACAAGGGTAGGTATGCAGATGTTTGCAGGTAAATAGGTAGGTAAGTAACTATAGGTTGGTAGGTAGTCATCAGATGGGTGTGGGGAGGAAAGGGAGGGAGGGAGGGAGAGGTGGGGAAGGGGTGGATAGGCGGGTAGGCCTGCAGGTGTAGTTGGGTAGGTAGGGGGTATGCAGGTAGGTAGAAAGAAAGGCAAGCAGAGATAAGTAGGTAGAGGATCAGTTGCTCAGTAGACAGGCAGGTAGGAGCGGGTAGGTATGTGGGGCAAAGTGAGGCTGGAAGGAAGGGTGTGATGGGCAGCGCCGGTTACAGTCCTCAGGTAGGGACAGGTAGGCAGCGCAGGTTACAGTACTGAGGTAGGGACAGGTAGGCAGCGCAGGTTACAGTACTGAGGTAGGGACAGGTAGGCAGCGCAGGTTACAGTCCTCAGGTAGGGACAGGTAGGCAGCGCAGGTTACAGTACTGAGGTAGGGACAGGTAGGCAGCGCAGGTTACAGTACTGAGGTAGGGACAGGTAGGCAGCGCAGGTTACAGTCCTCAGGTAGGGACAGGTAGGCAGCGCAGGTTACAGTACTGAGGTAGGGACAGGTAGGCAGCGCAGGTTACAGTACTGAGGTAGGGACAGGTAGGCAGCGCAGGTTACAGTCCTCAGGTAGGGACAGGTAGGCAGCGCAGGTTACAGTACTGAGGTAGGGACAGGTAGGCAGCGCAGGTTACAGTACTGAGGTAGGGACAGGTAGGCAGCGCAGGTTACAGTACTGAGGTAGGGACAGGTAGGCAGCGCAGGTTACAGTCCTTAGGTAGGGACAGGTAGGCAGCGCAGGTTACAGTACTGAGGTAGGGACAGGTAGGCAGCGCAGGTTACAGTCCTTAGGTAGGGACAGGTAGGCAGCGCAGGTTACAGTCCTTAGGTAGGGACAGGTAGGCAGCGCAGGTTACAGTCCTTAGGTGGGGACAGGTAGGCAGCGCAGGTTACAGTCCTTAGGTAGGGACAGGTAGGCAGCGCAGGTTACAGTCCTTAGGTGGGGACAGGTAGGCAGCGCAGGTTACAGTCCTTAGGTGGGGGACAGGTAGGCAGCGCAGGTTACAGTCCTTAGGTGGGGACAGGTAGGCAGCGCAGGTTACAGTCCTTAGGTGGGGACAGGTAGGCAGCGCAGGTTACAGTCCTTAGGTAGGGACAGGTAGGCAGCGCAGGGTTACAGTCCTTAGGTGGGGACAGGTAGGCAGCGCCGGTTACAGTACTGAGGTAGGGACAGGTAGGCAGCGCAGGTTACAATACTTAGGTAGGGACAGGTAGGCAGCGGAGGTTACAGTAGTTAGGTGGTGTTGTCCGTCGAGACGACGAAGACCATCTAGCCATCCTGGGATCGGGGGTGAGGGCGTAGATGGCTGGTCAGGCCGATCTGCGTCCGAAAAGACCTATCACAGTACGGACAGGGGATGGTGGCAGCAGCTGGAGATCTGTTGACACTGGTCTTCCTGACCATCCTAAGTACTTAGTAGGCAGGGACAGTTAGGCAGCGCAGGTTACAGTGCTGAGGTGGGGACAGGTAGGTGGATGTGAATAGGAATGTAAGTAGGTAGGCACGGATAGGTTAGTAGTTAAGGATAGGGAAGAAGGTAGGCACGGATAGGTTAGTAGTTAAGGATAGGGAAGAAGGTAGGCACGGATAGGATAGTAGTTGGGGATAGATAAGTAGGTAGGCACGGATAGGTTAGTAGTTAGGAACGGATAGATTAGTAGTTAGGGACTGGTTAGTAGGTAGGCACGGATAGGTTAGTAGTTAGGGATAGATAAGTAGGTAGGCACGGATAGGTTAGTAGTTAGGGATAGATAAGTAGGTAGGCACGGATAGGTTAGTAGTTAGGGATAGATAAGTAGGTAGGCACGGATAGGTTAGTAGTTAGGGATAGATAAGTAGGTAGGCACGGATAGTTAGTAGTTGCATAGGTAAGCAGAAGAAGCATCCCTTTCAAAACCGTTGGCTGAAATTTTCTTTGAAATTATTGTTTGAATCAGTATTGAAAACCTTAAAAACCATACTGAATACTTTTTTTTTTTTTTTTAAAGAGAGATTCATTAGGAAATTCGAAGACAACCCGAGTTCCATTCTGCCTTTGGGAACTGTATTCTTCCCCATCTGAACAGTTCAGACATAGACTTTTGAGTGGTGTGCGTAATTTCGTCCATATGTCCTCATGACCCACCGTGGACTGTCTACATCCGGGAAATTCGCTTTGACCCTGGCCTCTTACGGCAAAGGTTCCAGCAGCTGTTTAGCGTACAAGACGTTTCTGTTTCGCAGAACTTCTTTTTTTTTTTTTTATCTAAATTTCCCGTCCTTTCACAGAGTAATTTACTGATGGTTCCAATTCTGACGGGGGAGTTGCTTTTGTTGCGTATTGCTCAGCAGGCTCCCTCTCAGAGATGGTCGAAACACATTCCTCCTTCCTACAGCTCCATCTGTACTGCTGAGCTCACAGCATTGGTCCTGGCACTTAAAATGTCTCTAAATCACAACAGGAAGACGTCTCATTCATTCCTACTTCATTTTCGGCTTTGAATACCATTGCTGACTGTTGCCTTTACGCAGTCTGAACTTCTGCGTTTGTGTGAACTGCACATCTCTCTGAAATCTGCTGGTTGCAACATAGCTTTTGCTAGAGTTCTGGTCATGTTGGCATTCGAGGCAACGACGTGGTTGATTAACTCGCGAAAAAAAAAAACCAAAGTTTTACATTCAGAATTAAGCAGATCCTTCATTCCTAATGCTGATGTGAAACCTAAAGCTCAGATATAGATCAAAGAACTCTAAACAAGAGGACTAGAACTCACAGTCGGATAGCAAACTTGAATTCGTCGAAACCTTAGAGAGTTTTTTTTTTTTTTTTGTAAAATCACGTGCCACTGACGCCGCAAAGAGCAATAAACCTTATTTTTGACCGGTGATCTTTCTCACAAATGAAAACGATCTTTGAGGATGCATTGAAGATTAGATCTTTGAGGATGTATTGAAGATTACAATGAAAAAAAAAAAAAAAAGAACAGAACAGACATCGTCAAAGTTTCGGTCATAGACCGTCTTTGGGACTGATGACATGAAAGAAAAGACGAAGAAAGACTTATAGTTAATGACGTGTAACAACACAAGTGTGAACGGGCGAGTACGTGTTTAAAGGTGTGTGTGTGTGTGGTGTGTGTGTGTGTGTGTGTGTGTGAGAGAGAGAGAGAGAGAGAGAGAGAGAGAGAGAGAGAGAGAGAGGTTGTGTGTGTGTGTGTGGTGAGAGAGAGAGAGAGAGAGAGAGAGAGAGAGAGAGACTGTGTGTGTGTGCGTGCGTGCGTGCATGCGCGCGTGCGTGTGTAATGGGGAGATGAAAAAAAAAAAGGCAGGTTGAAGGAAAAGGCAAACAGAAATAGAGATAGAGAAAAAGAATGTGGCGTAAAGAATAGTTTTGTGTCGTGTGTGTACACAGGACACACATTTCACACTCGCTCATTTCTTTTAAAAAGCGCGATGAAGCTGCACGGTGCATTCATTGTGAAGTGCCGCTTACTATAAATAACACATACCCTTAGAGTGTGCTGGCACTTGCATGATGCCAGACATACCTTACAGCAGACTCCATGAACAACTTGTTCAGAGATGTCCCCCGCCGGATTGTGGTTTTTGATGCTTCCGAAAATATGTACGATTTTTTTCGTCTGATCTGAGATTTTATGAAAGACATGTTTTTAAAGCAATTTCAATATGTTTTTTTATAAAAACGCTTTATAAACTAACTTTCTCTCTCTCTCTCTCTCTCTCTCTCCTCTCTCCTCTCTCTCTCCCTCTCTCTCTCTCTCTCTCTCTCTCTCTCTCTCTCTCTCGAGTGTGTGTGTGTGTGTGTGCGCGCGCGCGCGCTTTTATTAATTGTGTAGAGCACTGACTTTGACGAGATAACTGCACTGATAAGGCCCTTCTCTCTGCCCACTGCGTTCTAAACATTAATGGGATATAATCCAGAGGTCTATTTCTAAAATCTTCGTCCCGCGTGACTGAACGTTGAAATACAGGGTAAGGGAGACAACTGCGGGTCGGAAATCGTCAAGAGGGACATTGTTTCCCTTTACATGTGGCCGAGAGTGGTAGTGATCGAACCCCGGCGCCCAAGTGTTCGCGGCGGTAGCGCGTAGCTTACCTGTGGCGTGCATCTAAAAG
The DNA here is from genome assembly GCA_016801955.1 of Conus betulinus. NCBI lineage: Eukaryota > Metazoa > Mollusca > Gastropoda > Neogastropoda > Conidae > Conus > Conus betulinus. Next base: position 21,181 of record JADBJO010022172.1, on the reverse strand, counting down.
GAGGAAGGCGACTGAAGCTGAGTATGTGAGGGTGCTGCCCGTGTTGGATCGTGTCTCATCGTGAGAGAGAGAGAGAAAAAAAAAGCAGCACGTGCCTCTATATTTACTGCTCTGGGTATGTGACGATGCTGTTTTCAATCCTCTTAATTAAGCAGTGAAGTTGCCTTGAAGAAAAACTCGCTCCGAAAAATGTACTCCAATGATAATGATTATAATACAATAATGATGATAAAAAAAACAAATAAAGAAATGTAAAAAAAAAAAAGTTCTTAAGAATATTAAAAAGGATTATGGATATCAATAAATGAATAATTAAATGTTAAGATAAAAGTTCTTCAGGACATTAAAAAGAATTACGGATATCAATGAAAATGATCTAGTGACTCCCAAGACACTCTTCCTCACGTGAAATCTTTCACCGATTATAGAGTTACATTGACATTGTGTGGTATCCCCTCTCTTAATTCTTTGAATCACATTCCATTGTTTCATTGTTAGCAGGTTTAGGTGGCGAAAAGTTCTCTAGGCAGTTTGGGGGTGGGGAGGTGGGTGTGCGGCCGTCTCTTTCGGTGTTTTCTATGTTAGCTAGCGTGTTGTGTCGTTACTATTCTTTGTTTTGTTTTCCTCCGTATGTTAATTCCGTTAGGTAAATGGTGTACATGCTTGATTTAGTTTTCGATGTTGTAAAATTGTTTATCTTACCTGGAGCCTTTTTGTGAACCAGTGTTTCTTAAGTATAATAACGCGTTGTTTTCTTCGATGCCTTGGTGGCTTATGGTGACCGATGTCGTGAAAAAAAAAAAGGGAACACACTTTGAAAGATGAAACTGAGGGGCAGTGAGTAGATGTACCCTAGTACATGTACCTTAGTGACAGCGCTGAGGCGATATCCTTTAGAGAGAGAACATTTGGAAGGGCAAAAGTTTTAATGCTTTATTTACTTCTCTAATAATAAACATCCCTTGGAAGGACACAAGTTTTAATGCTTTATTTGCTTCTCTAATAATAAACACCCCCCATCAAACTTAGCATTCCAAATCATGTTTCATTTCACAAGGTTTGTGTAAGTGACACCCCCCCCCCCCCCCCCCTTCTCAAGGAAAAAGAAGAAAAAGGAATGGGGGGGGGGGGGGGGGACGTTAAAAGAAAAAACCTATCTGTCGTTCATGCAGATTTTTATTTTTTAGGTGGGTATGACTTAAGTAGGTTTGGAGAACTGCTTCTCGGATTTTAGGACGATTCATTTTACAGGGCGATTTTCCGTTTCAAAACGGAGTGGCTGAGGGCGGAAAATGGAAGTAAAATTTAGAAAGAGAGGGGGGCCAGTTACCGCCAAGGGCAACAGACAAGTACAGGACAAGACAAAATGCATTTCGACCTCTTGGGTCTTCTTTAGGCAAAAACAAGTAACATTTAGGACAGTGAAAACGAAGAACGAAAAACCACTTATCTTCTCGTGTTCGGCACACCGGTTTAAAAAAAAAAAAAAAAAAAAAAGGGGGGGGGGGGGGGGGGGGGGGGGTGTAATTTACGGTAAGCCAGAGGAGCTGAAGATCACCTCCCCTGGCTCTGGTGCAGTTTCTTGCCGCATTGTAACGTTCTCCTGGAAGACTTCAATCGAAAGCGGGGGGCGCTTTGTGGGATTGGGGCATACTTTTTCGGTGAATTGGCGGCATCGCTCTTCAATACTTTTTTTTTTTTTTTTTTTTTAAAGTTTGGGGGATTTCTAAACCCGTTTCTGTTCTTGAGCTGGTTGATGCACTCTACGTTGGAGTCGACAACCAAAGGAGAATCGCGTGGCCTGCAGTTCTGGATCCAATAAGTTGAAGTTGGAATAAGCCGATATCTCACTAGCTCTGGCACCGGCCTTGGTTCTTCCTTGCTAGACCTTTTTTTTCACCCGGATAAATCGCGATACTGGGTAAGTCGACACTCGAGGAGGTCGACAGTTTGCCATCCTCAGTTACAGCAAAAAACAAAAACAAACAAACAAAAACAAAAAAACAAAAACAAAAAAAACAAAAAGACTTCCAAGTGATTCTCCCATTTAAAAAAAAAAAAATTCTTTTTTTTTGTCTTCTTTTTTAAGGGGGCAAGGATATTTCTGTGTGGGGCTTCTAACCTACCCTTTTCCCACTTTTTGTTTCACTTTTTTTTTTTTTTTTTTAGAATTCGTTCAAGAAAACTTACCCCCCCCCCCCCCCCACACACACAACCACACACACACACTTTTTTTTTTTTTTTCCCTTTGAAAAAGCGAAAACAAAAATTTTAAGAAATCCCATTGATGAAAGCATTGGTATCGAGAGATTCTCTACTAAACTGTGGTGGGTGCCTGCTCTTGAAAAATGTGCCCATGCCTCTCTCATCACATAGCTCGGATATTTTCACCCCACCTTTTTCGGGCCCCAGTCCCCCCCCCCCCCCCCCCCTCCTCGTCCCCCACCCTTTGATAAGTCCATTGATGTCGAAGTCTGCATTAAAAAGCGCGCAGACAAGAATCTCTAGCAACAGAAAACATCCAAACCTGTTCGTCCCCCCGACCTGCCATGGGAAGAACGAAAAGCTCTGGAGTCACGAGACGAGGCAGCATTTTTTTTTTTTTTTCCATCTTCATTACAAGTAGCAGCAGCAGCAGCAGTAGTAGTAGTATTAGTAGAAGAAGAAATAGTAGAAGTAGTATAACTGCTCATAGATTTCTTAGATTTTATCTCATTTATCTTTCCCATTTTTATATCATTACTCTTATTGTTATTACTATTACATTATCTCATTTATCTTTCCCATTTTCTATATCATTATTCTTATTGTTTTTGTTATAACTATTACTGTGACTTTTTCTTTTCCTCCTTCTTCTTCTAATATCATGATTACTATTATAGTCTTCCTCTTTTTCTGTAATAGTTATATCCTTTAGTATCTTTTTTTTTAATTATTAAAAAAATATTTTTAATCTTAGTCTCCTCCTCACCACTCTTCCACAGTTCCGTTCCGTACTTTTAAGTTTTTCACCCCATGCCACAGTGTGAACCAGATTGAAGAGAGAGCTGAATTTTGCTCGTCCTTAAGTTTCCAACGATTTGAATTGTTATTTGTCCTGCCTGTACGACTCTATAGATCGAAACGCGTTGTATTTGTTTTGTAATTCTTGATTCCTTCGTTTGGTGACACCGTATTCATATTCTTGGTTTTTTAAAATTCCACACTTTTTTTTTTCTTTTTAACGAACCCTGCCCCTTCTTTGTGGGCGATAAAATTCGTTCAAGATCAACCTAATACAATAATCCATGCGTTCCAGACTAAAGTGGGGCCAGGTTTTTCTGACAGATGACGTCAGAAGGTGTGATGATACACACAAAAAGGCACTGACCGCCAAACAGTGCTGATTATGAGAAAACGTTCACGAGTATATAAATCGCGAATTATATGGCGATGACCTATCAGAGGACGTGTTGATTTATGCCGGGTATGGAAGTACCTAAATTAATAAATGGCAGCAAACTAATTTCTGGGGTTTAAAAACAAAAAGGAAAAAAAAAACTCACCTCACCTTTCTAACCTCTAACCACAGAGAACGTTTCAGATGCTTCGCAAGGACGAAAGGAATGTAAATAGGGGGGGCGCGGGGTGGGGGTGGGGGATGAAAAAAAAAAAACAAAACAAAACAAAAAAAAAAAGAACAAACAAACCAAACCAAAACAAAACCAAACCAAACCCTGGCTCTCCGTCTTGATCAAATCACAACATTCATCGCCGACTTATCAATGTTGCGAGTTCCAAACTCCGTCTTGATCAAATCACAACATTCATCGCCGACTTATCAATGTTGCGAGTTCCAAACTCCGTCTTGATCAAATCACAACAATCATCGCCGACTTATCAATGTTGCGAGTTCCAAACACACCGAGTCCTAAAATACAAAGTGTTATTTTAGCTGCCCCTCGTTTTGTATTGCCGCTTTGGTAGTGTTGTGTAGGGTGAAAATGCTCCCATCCCCCTTCTCTCCCCCCCCCCCCCCCCCCACCCCCCCCCCCCCCACCCCCCCCCCCCCCCCCCACCCCCCCCCCACCCCCCCCCCCCCCTCGTTTTGTATTGCCGCTTTGGTAGTGTTGTGTAGGGTGAAAATGCTCCCATCCCCTTCTACCCCCCCCCCCCCCCCCCCCCCCCCCCCCCCCCCCCCTTCTACCTCTTGCTTGGGATGGTTTTTCCCGTGTCTCTAAAATCACCGAGCGTAGATGTAGGCGTTTAGACCCAAATGTTGCTATCAGCTTATACGGGTCTTGGGTGAAACTTCATCGTCGCACAAGAATTCTCAAGACAGACAGATAATCATACTATGCAAACCTCTCTCTCTCTCCACACACACAAACTCACTCTCCACACTCTCTCTCTCTCTCTCACACACACACACACACACACACACACACACACACACGCCGCGCGCGCACCCCAAATAAAGCCACAAACGACAGGCCGTCATATATGAGTGTGTCGCATCGTCATACCGTTTTTATTACGTTTACAAATAACATCGTCAGAGTATGTACATTCAGTATAAGATTATGTCAAAGTCATTCGGACACTATACCTCACTCATTCGCGCACAAAAAACAATATTGCAAACATTTCCTGCAACTTTTCGATTCTAACATCATCATAATCCGTATAAACGTAGAACGTGGCAGCTAAAGCTGGAGAAACCAGGTGCGTGTGTGTGTGTGTGCGTGTGAGAGAGAGAGAGAGAGAGGGGGGGGGGAGGAGAGTATTCAGTTCGATATTCATAACAATTATTGGGAAAACAAAGGGCATTTTGATTGTAGGAGTGTGCATGTAAGAAGTGAAGACTCGAGTTTGAAGGTAGGGTGGGTGGGTGGGGTAAAGTGTGGCGGTGGTAAAGAACACATAGAAGTATGGCATCGGTAGAATAGCGGTAGTCAACTGTATATTAACCCCCCCCCCCCCCCCCTACTCCCCCCCCCCCAACAAAAAACTACAGATGATAGTCATTGTTTGGATACTGAAGTAATACACAGTTGAAGCGGTGCGTGTGTGTGTGTGTGGGTGTATGCGTGTGTGCGCGCGCGCACGTGCACACTTGTTGGTGTGTGTGTTTCCGCTTTCTCAAGACCCGATGTGAAGAAAAGCGGTGCAGGGTGTAGGTCGATTGCATTGTTTAAATTTGCCCTTTCTTTCAATTATTTTAGTTCTTTCTTTGTGTAGTTTAAACATACGTAGAACCAAGTTTTTTTTCAAATCGGATTTAACAGAACAAATATACCACTATTGCCAAGAAAAAATAATGAAAAAGAAAACAAGACCTTTGAGAACATGACATTTGGGATCTTTAAAAAAAAAGGCGAACAGACATTAATATTTTCCTTACGATAAGGCGTGATTTCATAGACAAATATAATGTATCACAACATGAAACAGATTGGTTAAAAAAAAAAGTCTTTCAAGCACCCATTGGAAGCACGCAGGTTCATTCCGCCCTCCGACATCATCCCTCCCTTAATCCCCCCCCCCCCCCCCCCCTTCACTACTAGCCACGATTCTTTCACATTCATCCACAATTCACATTTCATCAGCGCAATGGGTGTACCCTACATGTACCCGATGGTCCAGTGTGTGTGTGTGCGCGCGCGCACGCGCGCCTGTGCCTGTGTGTATGTGTGTGTGTGTGCGTGCGTGCGTGTGCGCGTGCCACATCAGTCCTGTTGTTTCCCACAAACCCCTTGAGGTAGCTAACGACATCGATACTAACAATCCTTACACTTGCTCATACCAACAAGCTTCACTTTTCGGGAAGAAAAAAAAATCAAAACAAAACGCTAGCTGCTATTATTGATAACAACAATATCCTGTTGCGGTATTTCTTTTTTTTTTTTTTAAAAATATGTAAACACGCCTGCCTGGTAGCCGTCCCCAAACGTGTCTTGAACTGAACAGAACACAATAGAATTATGGCATATGTAAAGAAGAGATTTAGAATCAGCAAACATGCACACACACAAAAATCGTCCACAAGAATTATATGCTGCTGCTGAATGAACACAACGGGGACTTTAATAGTTTACGTTAGTTTTCCACGATTCCACTGATGTCTATAATCGTTCAGCGATGCCGAGGGGGGGGGGGGGGGGGGGGGGGGGGGGGGGGGACTTTATATTTCTATGAGTGATATAGTTGTGTCCGTAGAACCAATATGCCCATGAACTGCAAAATCTTAAGAGGCACGTCGTCAAAACTTATGTAAACTGTTGTCATTTTGCCCGACGCGTGCTAGGGGTATTTTTTCACAGTGGTAAAGTTATCATCTGTGCACTTTGCGGTATGATTCGACTCGTACAGTTTCTGTAACCGTTGTAGAAAATATATGATCGCGGACTGTTCAACAGATTTCGGCGATATATTTACACACTGAATCCACGCTTTTTCGGAGGACAGGTGATATGGACTTGCCAAACTGCTCCAACATGTCAGTGTTGGAAACAGTGTGTGTGTGTGTTCTTTTCGCGCGATGCTTTACTTTCTCATTCAATTCTGTGTGTGTGTGTGTGTGTGTGGGGGGGGGGGGGGGGGGCAGGTGTAGGTGTATAGGGGTGTAGGTGTGTGTGGCAACTGATTCTCTCCTTCCCTGTAATGTTTTTGTCAACTTTCCACTGTCTAATTTTGTAATCCATGAATACCCCCCAATTATCTATCAAAACGGTAAGAAAGAAATCCGAATTATGCATTGCGCTGAAAAAACCGAGTTGTTTGTGTACAAACTGCATTCAGAAGAAAGCAGTTATGGTGAAGTATATAAAAAAAAAAAAAAAAATCCGGAATTATTCTGTAAGTCGTTTGACAGCTTTATTCTAACGAAACATAGTACAGGCTACCTGTTGCTCCGTTTCAGTTCAAAAATGTTCTTGTAAAACATGGTGCTTATAAAGGACAAATGTCTTAGGCTAATTTTTTGTTTGTTTTGTTCAGTAAACAACGTTGTTTGGTTCAAACTGCAAAAACACACGTGACTTGTATACTGAATATAAAAAAAAAACCGTAATGATCAAATGTTCTCGTAAACTACAGCTTGTGTAAAAATCTTGGAAGACGTTCGGTAAACAAATATAAAGGGACATCATTTCTTTGATTTTTTTTTCAACACCCCTGTAAACCTCGAGTCAAATGAAATCGTTCCACATACAGACAGCACGAGGCAAAAACATTTTTACTACACTGCGAAAACCATGTATGGCAATACTTCAAAGAAAAAACAATCGGTACCGTTGAATCGACCACGCTGATTACATTATGTACATGCATAGCCAACACGTGCACATAATCTCTCAAACACACACGCATAATCTCTCAAACACACACACACACACACAAAATCTCTCTCAATTTCCGTATTTCTTGATCACCTATCGAGTCTCCCCCCCCGTCAGAGCTGTGAGGAGTCAGTCTCGCAGCTTATTCCTGTGTACGTTAAGAGCAGTCTCCTGGTAGGCTGCTCAGTTTGAGGATAATGTGTACACGGTGTTGTCCTAACAATGACACTCCAGTCTCCTCAGGACCCGGACAATAACTCAACAGGCAGCAAACGTGTACACTGTAGTATTTCCCCCTCCCCCCCCCCCCCCCCCCCCCCCCCGACCTGAATCCAGGAGTAATATTCCATGGACACAAGCTCGCCCAGCAAAATCATCGCATCGAACTTGGCCAGATTGTTACCAAGACATTCACGCAACAAACTCATCCGCGCACTTACATTTATGAAACAACAACAGGAAAAAAAAAAACGCGTCGACCACACGACTTTGAATATATACGACTACCCACCGATGAAAATGTGTGCCAGCACATATGCACGTCACGATTTCACACACGCAGACACGTAAACGCATGAAAACACCCGAGCATACAACTCGACCACGGTCTGTTCTGCTTCATTGTACAAGCTGCAGATCCCTCCCCGCCTTTCCGCCCGGCGAGTTTTTGTCCGGGTCCCGTTCTTTCCACGGTGCATCTCGACTTAAAAGCGACACACCGCACCCACGCCGGTATCGCGCCTGATCCGCACGAACTGTTCGCTAATACTGGCGTGAGGGACACACTTCACATGGTGCATCACTGTATATCATACATTCCATACTTCATAAGTTAAATCCTTTTACATTGTTTCATTCTCGTTTTGTGCCGACAGTGACGCCAACATGGCCGAACAGCTTACTGGGTCAAACAGCGTCCAAAAAAAAAAAAAGCCTTCCGTGTCTTTTCTTTTTACAGTTCGGCGGACTGCGGAATTAACGATGGCGACTATGACGATGAATCCGCGTACAGACCCAACAGTGACTATGACAATGAAGAATGAATCTGCACGTAACCGATAATGACGATGAGTGACGAATCAACACGCAGACCAAATGGGATATTTACATAACAGGGACCACTTGCACACCATCTTTTATCTTTCTCTTCTTGAGCAAATGAAAAAAAAAAAGGGTTGTCGCACTCTTCCTGGCACTCTCATTCCTATCTTATTTTCTTCCTAAAAGAAAGAAACAAACAAAAAAATTCTTTCTAAAGAAAAAAAAGTGGGGGGGGGGGGGGGGGGGGGGGGGGCAAAGTATGGCCTTACCTTGAATTTTGAATTCTATAGCATGAACTTTGTAAAGTGTCCACACAGACATGGGCAAGTATCTATGGCTTCCTCCGGTAGTATGACACGGATTTGGAAGCTCTTTATCGACAACTTCCCCAGTTTTCTTTCTGTTGGTTCCACATGGATACAGATGTGTATGGATTTTGTAATGCTTATGTGAAACGGCGAGACGCATGGTCCACGACTTTAGCCGGTGTGTCACGTAGACAAAGACATGAGATTCCGTGAAACCTACACAAACCGCGTGTCGGGACTTTTGGATTCCTTTAAGCCTTACTCCACATGGATAAAAATGTGTGAACCGTGACTTTGGGGGATTCAGTCGAGTCTCTTGTATTGCTTAAAGACGTGTGTATCGTGAATTTTGGATTTCTCTCGGCCAAGGTCGCATGATTAAAATCATATTTGATAATTTCCTTAAATCTACGTTGAATACATTATGACATATGCCCACCTATGAATTTCGGAATCGGCCAAACCAAAGTCACACGGAGAAAGAAAGACTACTTATCTTCACCTGTAAGGTTTGGGGGGGTGTTTTTTTTCTCTTGTAATCGTACGCTTCACTTTACCACGCTATCCCGGTATCCTTTCCGACAATGAGTACTACACTACAAATCTGCGAACACGCGCGCCCGTGACAAAATCTTCCACAGATTTATACATCCCTCAAAGTGCATCCGTTCCAGAAGAGCTGGCACTTTAATAAAAAAAAAAAATAAGCCGGAAACTTTAACACAAAAACGCCGTGCCAGTAGCTCGCAAAGTTCACATCGAAAACCCTACTCTCCCGAAATCTTCACTATCATACAGCTGGTAATTTCGTTTTCAACATTTTACAACCTCAACCCAGGCTTTTTGTTGCGAAATTTTACCACCTTACCCTGACCCAGCCGATCCGCGATTTGCAAACTTCAAGGTAGCCACAGTCCATCATTCCGTCTTGCCGACTATTAATCATTTCACACACCCCACACCGAGTCTGCAATGTTCCCACCTGCTCGCCTACCTGGGTTTTCTGCTGAGCCATATCAAGTACCCTGCGTTCCCTCCTCTGGCCCGACATATCCTCCATCCTTCTACCTGCATTTTTGTCGTCTACAAACCACGCTATTATCATCGTCACATTTTTCCTTTTTTTCCTCAAAACCGCCTTCCACTCGTATGAGAACAAAAATCCTGTACAGCTTCTGGTTTTGACCAAAACAACATGTCCTCTCATTACATTCACACACAACAACACACACACTCACACGATGGTTAACAACGATCACAGACTTTCAATGTACTCGTTAAACGTTCTACTTCATGCACGCACACACTGGTCAATCTTATCATACCGACCTTCCTCTCTATATTGATCAACTATCTTCCTCTCTAAATTGATCAATCTTATCATACGTTTCCCATCTCTAAACGTTTATTCTCGATGACTCCTACACATCTATTTCTTCCACAGCATTATTTCCACACTGACCTGATATATCGGGATACACCCGCAGACCTGTCACTGACCGACCCACAAAAAAAAAAAAAAAAAAACGTCTACAATTTAAGACGACGTTCTCCAGAATAAGCTACCCAATTTTCACAGTTTTGAACTTCTCGGAGTCCTAACCCCGCGCACGCCACGCGAAGAACGCCTCGCCATGACGTGGTCACCCCATGCGAGTTCGTAGGAAAGCATCGATTGGTCACGAGACCCGGAAGTCGTTCCTCGTTTCACTTCATACAAATTATTCAATGTGCGTTGTGGCATTCCGACTTAATCATTTCAGAAAACAGCTCGAAGTTTGCAGCAGGAAAAAAAACGCGCTGAACTTGAAAACGCAGACGAATATTCTTTCGAACCAGGTCGATCGCATGGGATGGTGGACTACAGAGCAAAGGACCTTCACCTTTGCTGCGATTGGCTGATCACCTTCGCTGAGGGAGTGTCTAGCCCGAGACCCTGATCATGTTCAACTTCCAGAATTTGGAGAGTATGTCAATGTGGCGTTGGTTTACCTCAGCGGTCACACTTGTCGAGTGTCAAAAAAGGGAGCGTTAACCGAACTTGCAGGACTCGTCACATACCTCAGCCGTTAACTCCTGTTAAAGGAGTCGAATTTTCACAGAGAAAATCGCATTTGATTTTAACTTAAAACTCTTACGGCGCTCGATAAGTTATCCAAATGGGAAGTTCAGTGTGTGACAGCATTGACCACGCGACGGTCGTTTTGTCCTGGAACGATTCTCCTGGTTCGCTATCTGCAACCTGCGTAGACCGCTAAGGGTGGAAGGAATTGACGGCTTTGGAGAATTACCGAGCCGAGACTGCAGAAAATTTTTAACTGCAAATGCCAGAGTCCTAAAGAAGCTACGTCTTCATCGTAAGAGACGATAATATAATACTGACGGAAAGAAGCTCCACGAGTACTTCAGAAGGCTTTCCGTCAATATATCATCTTGTTTCGGGAGGCTAAATGTTGGGACAGCCATGAAACGCCTTTCTTCAGATGATCTGAATAGTCCCCTCTTAATGCCATCACCACACCCTTCCACGCGCAAACCTCTTCAGCAATATGGATGTCCCCTTCACACACACTCCTCCACAGTTAAACGCTCAACCCCGGCACCTTTCAATCCATTCGCACACTTTTCAACCTTTGTTACAGTTTGATGGATCCGGTCGACCCCATCAACGCCCCGATTTGCTGCACCCCATTTTCACTTCACCGTCCATTCCGTTGTATTTGCAACGGTTACCCTCTTCAACCGCACAAAGTCTACAGTTTATCTACCGTTTACCCATACGAACACTGACTTTACCCTCAGTGTATCCATACAAGGACCGAATTTGCGCATGGATAAGAGCAACGACTTTACCCTCAAGTTACCCTGACAAGTCCTGAAGTTACCCATGGATAGCAGCAGCGACTTCACACTCACTTTACCCATATAAACGATCACTTCACTTCCAGTTTACCCTTGCAGACATTGATTTCATCTACAGGTGCCCATACAAACTTTCATCAACTTAAAACCCATGGTGGCTCTTAATTTTCTGACACAGGATTGTGGTCGTCACTGAATTCTCCCCTTCCTGCCCCCCCCCCCCCCCCCCCCCCCCCAAACCCCATTTTTTGTCAAAATCCTGTCCACTTTATCTCACTCCCTTTTCAGTGTGTCCCACTGAAAACAGCTCACTTTTTTTGCCACCCGTCCCTTTCATCGACAGTGATAAAGCAGTCAGGTCACGCTTTCATGGCACACACGTACAGACCACAACAATAATGGTGATGAAGAAAACAAACGGGTTTCGCGTTTCGTCAGCACCAGCACTTGGATATTGCAGTTCTCATACAGGGGGAGGTTCAACAGTAAGAAGTGACCCTTGGTTCATAGCACTTGAGAAAGTACAAGAAGAAGAAAAAAAAAAAACACGGTTGTATCCCTGTTTTATGAAGATGTCCACTGAACGCAGCACGAAACATGACGCTGCGTATTTAACGCTACAGGACTGTCACACAGACTGCAGTGAATCACCAGAGTGCTCCCCTCCCCTGGTAAACTCACCCCCCCCCCCCCCCCCCAAAAAAAAAAAAAAAAAAAAAAAAAAGTCCAAATCCGGTCCCACCTCCATGGCACATCCTTCAACCCCGAAACACGAGTGGACAGTGGTCACAGCCGCCCTGCTTGCTGCCCAAGGTCCCCCAGACCATCCAAAGGTAGGCAGCGGCGCAGGGAACGGGGAGGGGGTAGAGGGGGGGTCGATGGTGGGGGAGGGGGGCGCAAGTTGAACACAGCATCTGAAGAGGTCGGCAGGCCAGCAAGTCCAGGTTCCAGTGTGAAAGGAAAGAGGTAGATCAGCTGAGTGGTTTCACCGTCCCTGGACCGACAACAGTTTCTCCGTAGCTGGCGGGCCCCACAAGGCGTAGTCCCCATCGTCTGTACAACTGGGCACAAGGTCGCATCACCTGGCGCGCAAGTCCCATACCCACCCACCCCCCGAACGGAGGTTCATAATCTCTCATGGTGCCTATCTAGTTCATCGCGGATATTGACAATTCCCACTTATGGCAGTTTTCACATTTAAGCGCACAAATGTATAGATAAAATAATGAAACGATGATCGTATATTATGATAGTTTGGAGTTGAGGTGGGTTTTTTTTTTTTTTTGCCTTTTTACTTCAAACTGGCGTTCTTTATTTTTCTGGCTTCCAGAGAAATGTTTGTTGCTCACTCAACAAAAATTTTTTTTTAAACCAGAATGTTAAAAACTCCGTCTCCCCCAAAAATAAAAGATGTATATTTTGATGATTCCAATTTGTGATAAACGACCGAGTGAAACGGAGAGGGAAAGATTACTGTCAGTGTTACCACTGAAATGATTCAGCCTTTAACAGGAGCAATACGAAATCAGTGGATGCCATTTTTTTAAGGTGCCTGACGTAAGTCCCGGGTCTCCTTTTCAACAGATACAGGCTACTGGTCACTTAGTTGCTTATAATAATAGACCCTCATCTGCATGCAAATAAATAATATCTACGTATACAACACGGGCCGTAACAGCCACCCACGGACCTGCCTTTAAAACGAACATCCCTGATGGCAGACGCACGAAAATGATGGCACCACACTGCCAGCCTGTTGTCCCTCGAGCTCACCAGCGCCGCTCGCAGCGAAAGCACCTGTTACCTCATCAGCAACTCGTCATCGTGAATCTCCTAACCATCAGCAGCAACACACCGCTAACGCTCATAGCAAGTGGCCCCCAGTTCATCACTGATTCACCACAATGCTGACGAAGAGATTTCCGACCAACACAGCTGGGCCCATGGCAACGCGTCAGAGCGAGCACCTTGACGGGACAGGTGCGAGGTCTGTCACACTGACCCCACCGGGGACACGGCCACTGGAGCCAGCAGCCTGTCCGAGGCTGTCCTGCCTGTCACTGTCACCGAGGGGACGTCGGCGCTGGCCGCACTGTCGCTGTGAGCACTGTTGTCGGACCCGTTGGACAGCGACCCCGCCGGCGACTTGCCGCCCGTGTTGGCCTCCACCGTGCCCTCTGAAACAGTAAGGCAGTTATCAGGGAATCCTGTTATCTCTGAAACAGCAAGACAATCGTCCGGGGGAAAAAAAAATCCTGCAATCTCTGAACAAGGCAAAAAATCTTGTGTCCTCTGGAACAAGGCAATCGTAAGAAAAAATCGTGTGTCCTCTGAAGCAAAAGGCAATCGTCAACAAAAACTTCCGTGTCCTCTGCAGTAACAAGGCAATCGTCAACAAAAAAAATCTTGTCTGAAGCAAAAGGCAATCGCCAACAAAATCTTGTGTCCTCTACAACAAGGCAATCATAGAAAAAAAATCTGAAACATGGTAATTATTAAAAAACACACACACACACACACACACAAAAACTCGAGACCTCTAAAAACAAGGCAATGATCAACAAAAATATTGTGCCCTCTCAAACCACAAAGAAACCAGACAAAATATCAAGGGCCTTCAGAAACAACCCGGCAATCTCACCGAAGCCCTATGAAACAAAGCTACCGTTTGTCCTTCTAGATGGCCTTGAAAACGATGCAATCGTATTCCTTGGTGCCCTCTGAAACGAAGCGAATGTTGTGTTCTTGATGCCTGGTGAAACGCAAGACCATCGGAATAAAACGTACGGGCGGTCTGAACTTGAACTCGGCTGTTACACTGCATTATAAGAGTACTGTATGACTGTATTGCTCTGAACTGTGCAGCTCGTTGGACTGTCGTGGAATCACGGTCGTCTTTTACCGCATCGTATGGTTACATTGCGCCGTGCTTTTGTGCCGTGTTGTGCAGTTCCACTAGAACAGGCAGACTTTTTGTGGCACTCTCTTAACACAACAAACACAAAAAAATATAACAAAAACAAAAAAAGTATGGAACAGGAGAGCTATAATGGTAATTAGGACCGCACAGACCTCAACCAAGGTCACGTTGGTTCATTAATCCTTACACAACCAGGGAACGTAGCAGCAGGGATGGACAGAAAGAGTTATTTCCCCCACGCACGTTTTCGTAATGGGATTTGGAAATAAGAAATGCCAACGTTGATCAATATTCCATGGAAATCCATCTCCATGTAGACGTTTCCCAGTTCGTAAACATAAACTTCAAAGAGTTCATATTGTGTGGAAGTTTTGTAGAAATCTTACGGAACATATTCTGAATCCCCCCTCCCCCGTTTAATTCTGACTGGCACTAAAATATTAAGGGTTTGTCGATGGGACACATTTGATCAAGTTTTGTAAAAAAACAAACAAACAAAAAAAAAAAAAAAACGGCTAGGCAGATACCGCGTTATTTTGGTTAAAGACAGTCAAACCAACCACCCGCAGTGCCATCTCCTTAGCAGAGAGTAAGACCACCATTCCCATCTCAAAACCACGGGTCATGGTGAAGGAAGGAAGGAAGGAAAGACAGGATGAAGCAGCCCACGCACCTTCCCCATTACTGCTCAGGTCCGTGTTGGTGGCCTGGTCTCTCACAGTGTGCTCCCTCTCTCCCTGCGCTCTCCTCCGCCGTCGCTTGTGTCTACCCGTGTGCCCCCTGACCCCTGCGACCCGGGGGCCGACCACGGGGGTAGCAGCAACTCCGCCTCCTCCCCGTGACGCGCAGACCGCGACCCCTGGGGGCAGCTTCCACCGTACCCGTAACCCCCCTGGGGATAACTGTCCCGACTGTCCTGACCCAGGGGCGCTGAAGTTTCTGCCCGACACACAGAAGTACGAGGGGGGCTCCACGGCGCGCGGGTCGTGGGCGCCGCCTGGGGTCAGGGGCTCCAGCTCCTCCAGAGAGTCCGCCTCTTCCGCGGGCGACGCCCGCCGCCGACGCCGCTGGGAGGAGGAGGAGGAGGCGGAGGAGGAGGAGGAAGGACGAGGCGGCGGGAGGCGGGTAGAGGTGGGGGTGGTAGCTCCCTTCTCCTCCTCCTCCTGTCTGGTGGTGGGGTGGACCCCCGTGGCGGGGCTGAGACCCCGCACTGTGCAGGCCGTTGGGCAGGTGTCCTGTAGGAAAAACAAAAAACCCGCACAACTGCGTCAGGTCATGCAAAAACAGCAGCTTGGCAAGTGGTTTCCCCGTGTCATATGATTTACAATTGTGTAGGGGGTTGGAGTGGGGTTGGTAAGACAGAAACAGATGCTCGAGGTCATTATTAAATGGCACCTGTGCACAGGTGAGCTTAATCATATTCATCTTCCTTTTAGGAGGGTGTGGGGGGGGGGGGGGGGGGGGGGGGGGGGAGAAGATGAGGGAAAGGAGGAGGGTGGATGTTGTAAGGTTGAATGAATCGTAAGTCGAAGCCATACAGACCGTCTTTCCGGCTCAGCGCTGAAACAAAACTTCAGTACAGACATAAATACAAGGGCATCTACAAAAGTTAAGTCATCGAGTTCGGCAAAGTGCAGTGCTCTGATCCTTTGCCAGCATCCTGAAACTAATCTCTAGTGACTCGGGTCACTCCTCTGGCTCTCCCGTGACCCAACATATCCTACATCTATCCACAGACACAAATACAGAAAAAAAAAAATGTTAATTCCAAATTTAAAAAAAAATTTAAAGCAGGAGATTTAAAACTGAAAACAAGGAAGGTAACTCCAGCTGGCATGGCGAGACAAAAGGAGATCAAGACTCCAAGTAACGCTCGTACCATTGCACAGCTCCAATCTGAAATATCCTCCACCTACACACCCACACTACCCTACCTCCCACTGTTTACCTCGGACATAGGTTGCAGCTATCATCTTTTCCCTTTTCCTACACTCTCTGAGTCTCTCCATTGGCTACGTCAATCGACTTACTCCCCTCCTCCTCCCCCTGCCCTAGTAATGATGTGTGTAGGAGTGTTGGTAGGTATGGCGGTTGCTGGGGGTGGAGGTGGGGGTAACAATGAATAAGGCTGACATTACTAATGGAACACACACACACACACACACATACACACACACAATAAATAGAATGCTAGCTCCTTTATCGTTGGTCGTTTCCTTTTCTTTCCTGGCGCCTTATTTCTGCTAGTGTTACTGCATTTACCATCGCTATCATTATTATCATCATTCTAGTACTGTCTGCTGTTGTTCATTGAGCATTTCAGCTCCTTTCCACCTAATATCATCCTACCTATATTACTTAAAACCTTTATTACTGTATCACTATCATATCATTACCTTTACTGTGATCATCAACATCATTACATCACTACATTTAATTTAAAACAACACTGATGTCATTGTTATTACCGTCATTGTCATTTTTACCTTTAACTTCTAAGCATTATGTCCCATTATCACTAATCCCATTGCCAGCCATAATTGTAGAATTAAAATAATGATACAATAACTTAATTTTTAGAGAGAGAGAAGAGGAGAGAGAGAGAGATTGTGTATAGGTGTGAATATGTTGCCGCCCCCCCCCCCCCCCCCCAGTCAGTATATAAAAACCATCCCCTTCTTCCCCCACCTTCATACCATCAACACCTTAAAGTTACATGTACCAACCCACCACTTCAATCTCAGCCCACCATATCTTCCCACTACACACACATACTACCATATCTCCCACAATTTACCTTATACATAACTTATAGCTATCTTCCTTTCCTTTCTCACCACACCCTCTCTATTTCTCACATCAGTCTATTGTTTATTCAGATACTTGTCCACTCCATTTCCTTCACTTCATTTGGTTTTCTTTTCTTTTATTTTCATTCACTTTCTTCAACATGAACTCCTGTTCCATCTTCCCTGTGGAAATGTTGATAACTATGCGCACCCCCCCCCCTCACTCACACACACACACGCACGCGCGCGCGCGCGCGCACACACACACACACACACAGAGGGACACACACACGCGCACACACAAACGCACACATTTATTTATTTATTTGATTATTATAAAAATGTATTTTCTAAATATAATTCTGTATTGTGTTTTATTACCTTAACCTTCACTATCGTTAGTAGTACCATTCAGTAATAATATTGCTAGTATTGATACTACCACCACTAGTATTGACATCGCCTTCGCCTCTGTTTCTCCCATACCATACTTATTGACAATTTTTTTTTTCTTTAATATTTTGACCATTACTAGTATCCCTATCAGTAATATTATCATCATCATTACGACTTTGACTCACACATTATTTCCCTTTCGACAGCCTCGTTCTCATTCAACGCCTTCCTTGCGCTTAACTCGGAAGCAATCTAAAGCGATCAAAGCCAAGTGCATTTCGTTATTTTGTCCGTCTTTGTTTCACCTGAGGAAGACCTAAGAGGTCGAAACGCGTTGTGTGTTGTCTTGTGACTCGTTTGTCCACGGTTTCTCTGGGCGGTTCGCTGACATTTATTTAAGATTTGTTTAGATTTCCGCCTGCAGTCGTTTCACTTTGCAACTATGTCACGCGCAAGACGCCGTTGCGTTTTTGTCGTTGAGGCGTGTAGCCGTTGTAATTCTGGCTTGTGTGTTAAGGGAGGTAAGTCCAGGCGAGAAAGTCTGTGGGTGGTCTATTGGTTGAGGGAAGCTGGTGAGCTGTGGTCAGTTTGTCGACTGGGATGCTAGCTTGGCTTCTCTCATCAGTTTCGACTCCTGGAACCGTCGCGAAGGTTCGGCAGTTGCAGTATGGTGTCTGACACTCTTGCTACCTCGCTTGGTAGGGTGTCACGGTAAGCTCTCGGTCAACTGTGTGTTGGCTTGGCTTCCGAGCGTTGGTTTCTATGTTTCGGTGTGCCGTCTGCAGTTTACGTTGAGCAGTGGTGCAGAGGCGTCCACTGGTACACTGCAGCGCGGGTGTCCCTGTCCTGTCTTGTCCTGGGGTCGACCGTCCTGTGGGAGACGGAGGTCTTCAAGGTCGGGTCCTGCTTCCAGCGTCCATGTGTTTTTTTTGACCCAGGTGCTGACAGACCGCCCTGGCTTCCGCCTTTGACTCCCGCCTGGGCTGTCGTTCCTGGTTTGCGCCTGAATCTACCCTGGCAGCTGTCCTGTCATCCGCTGTGATGTCTGCTCTGATGGTCGCCTGACTTCTGCCTTGGCTTGGCTCTGACGCGCCCACCACCCGTACCAGTCCGAGGTGGAACCGACCTTGGGTGGGCGCTAAGTGAGGCTACGAGGGGTGTGGGTGTGGTGTCTCCTGCCGCCTGCGTCTGCCATTTGGAGAGAGTCCTACGTGCGTGACCGGTCCAGGTCACGTGTGTCCTCACCGCCAGCTTCCGGCCTGCGACTCTGTGACTGCAAGGTTGTTTCCACTGTGGCCCTCAGGTGTCACACGTAGGGTGTGATAGTTACACTACTGCATACACACACTTTGTGATAGGTAGTGCACTCTACAATATCATCAGTTGGTGATCTTCAGTCATCTTCAGTCTCCGTTGTTATTAGTCTTCAGTCTTCATCATCTGGTAAGCTTCAGTCATCGTCATCGTTTGGGTCTCGACAGCTGCGCCTCACTCTGTCGTCCTCTTCATCCCCGTCCGATTATTAGCCAGTGGTGATGTTGTGACTACTGATGGTTGCGGAGACTTGCTAGGGTGAAGCCGCTGTTGATGGTGTTGTCGGATGTGTGTGGGGGGGGGGGGTGCGAATGTGTGTGAGTTGGGAAACTGTTTGACAAGTATATATGTGTTTCTTAGTAATTTGATTATTTGAGGGAAGAAGTGGTGGGTGTGTTTGTTAAATAAGTGCTCCTGGGTGAGCAAAATTGCCAGCAGAGGTTGGTCAGGTTATCTTGAGCGGCTGGGTATCGCATGGGCACCAAGGGTTCGGTGGCGCTGTCTAATTGCCTGGCAGTCCAGCCTTGGTTACCATGTGATTCCGCCAGTGGTGCCCCTTGTCTAGGTTGGACTCTGGGTGGGTCGGGATCCCTTGAGATTCCCAGCGACAGGAGGGCAAGTTGTTATTGGTGGGTGTTTGTATGCACCGGAGTTGGGTCTGTGCTTGACCGCTGTGCACTTGGGTGCTGTGGGCGAAGGAATTTGCTGGGGTTATATGCCTGTCCTTTGAGTGCTCATGGGTTGTAATGTGGAAGTTAAGGTATATGTGCTGTTGGATGATTGTGAATGATTGTGGGAGTGACTGTAAATAAAATTGGCTGTTTGTGCACCTGTATTCGTTTGCTTGTGTCTGTTTTGTAGTGCGTGTTAGTATTAGTTAGTGGGAGGGAGGATTTAAATAGGGGGAACCCATTACATCCCTAGGGTGTTCCCTGTCACCGTCTTATACGTTGTGACTATGAAAATGTGTCGCCTTTCCCTTTCCTGTTGGGGTGGTACGTTGACATGTTTAAATGAATGTTGATAGGCTTTGCTGAATGTTGAAATGCCATGATGAATTGTTGAGTATGCATAAACCATGATTGTGTTGTGAGAACAACTGCACAAAACGTTCGTTACCGGTGCTATGTGCAACAGGGGGAAAATATGTTATAATGGGGAGTTAGAGAGGAGGGGGTTAACTTCCTGGTTAGTGTTACTGGGGGATTACGTTGACTAAAGTTGGTTAACCTATACCTGGAGTGAGTGGGGTTAGGTGTTAGTTGGAAAAAAAAAAAAAAAAAAAAAAACAAAACAGGGGTTGGCCTTGCGTTGGTGCGTCGGTGGTACGTGTGTTGCGGCATAGTCCGTGCAGGGCGGCGTGGTCCGTGCATTGCAACGTGTTGTGTTGCGGTGATAGTCTGCGGTTTGTGGGATCAGTGGATGATGGCGTCTGGTACAGATCGTAAACTTAGGTCCCATCGCGAGTGTTGCAGCAGGAGGAAGTCAGTGGTGAGAAAGGATATGAGTTCACTCCTACTGGGCGTACGGGTGATGCTGTTGCAGCTGGCGAACCAACATCCAGTAGGAAGGGGTCACGGGTTGCTCCGGGGTCCGCAAAGTATGAGGTCACCATGTCCCCGGTGCAGCGGTACACTTTGCTTGGGAAGGATTTGGGTCTCGACAAGATAGAGTTGGCCCAGTTCGTTGCGGATAATCTGGCTAAGGAGGAGGAACGGGGTCAAGAGTTGATTATAAAAAAGGCGCATAGGGCTCGGGAGTTGGCTAGGGAAGAGCAGCGTGCTGCGGCTAGGTTCGCTAGAGAGGGAGGAGGAGGCTGCAGCTAGGCTGGCCAGAGAAGAGAAGGAGGCTGCAGCTAGGCTGGCCAGAGAAGAGGAGGAGGCCGCACTTAGACTCGCCATTCTTCGGGCAGATGCCCAGAAGAAGGAAGATGAAGTTGCCCTCCAGAAGTTCCGGCATGCCCAGGAGGTAGTGGATAGCCAAGAAGAGTTCGAAGCCAGGAGAAGGAAGGAGCAGGATGAGTTAGCATTGCGTCAGAAAGAGGTAGACCTTAAGTGGGAAAAATTGAAGCTTAAGGAGCGCAAGATGGAGCTAGCTGCGCAACGTGCGGAAGATGAAGCTACCAGCCATGTTGCTATTGATCCTCTCAATGATACCGACGATGTGGATATGTATCTTGCCCATTTTGAGCGGGTTGCCACACTCTGTCGTTGGAAAAGGACATCTTGGTCG
>JADBJO010022171.1:0-28353 GCA_016801955.1 Conus betulinus | reverse complement strand
AAAGACAGAGAGAAGACCGCAGCAACCCACTACCACACACTACAACCCATCACCAACCCACACACACAACCAACACTCAAGACAGACACCCAAAAGCACAGACTACACCACGAAAACACACAACGGACACACACGAACACGATAACACACACACGCAGAATCCACAAACAAACAATGAAACACAAACACAATAGAGACCACCCACACGCGAAAACACACCCACAAACAAGAACCACACACAGATAGAGTAGAGTAGAAAGGGAAGGTGGTTGGGCGAGAGTCAGGGATGGTAGAGAGATAAGTTCGAAGTCGTCATGTCGAAGCTTTATTGGTTTACAGATACAGTGATCCTTCAGCAGAGTGAATATATTCAAACGGGGTACAAGAACGTTTTCAGGATAATCTAATAAACAAACGCTAAATTGTTGCAATACGGCACACTTATTTGCTCTAGCAATTCTCTTCATTTCGACATTCCACACACCACACACAAACCCACCCAACAGCGAACACCCACACAAAAACACACACAACACACACCGACACACGGTCACATTCACAACACCACACACACAACGACAAGCACACACAAAACCAAACCAACCACACATACACAACAACACGTACACGCTCGCTCCTTCCACGCACCTAAGCCATTCCCCTAACAAAGGCACACTCTTTTCACTCACCCCCACTCACTGACCCATCTTACCCCAGATACTGACTTCTCCTCCCCCCCGACTTATTCTTCTCGTCATTCCAATTCCCCTCTTCTCTCTCCACCCCCCACTATTCTCTCCATTTCTCGCCCCCTCCCCATTTCTTTTCGTTTCTCCCCCCCCCTACACCCCTTCATTCTCCCCCCCCCTCCCCCCAGCCCGTCATAACCACTTCTGTCCTCCCTCTCCTCCTCCCCCTCCCCTTTTCTTCCCCCCCTCACAAAACCTCCAACCCCAAACAAACCCCACCCCCCCCCCCCCCCCACCCGCCATCCTTATCCATCACACCCACCGAACGCTCCTCTCTATCCCAATCCCACATTCCAAAGAGCAAGCCCTACCCAAAAGAAACCCTTAAAGTATCACTTGCCAAGAGCCGGGCTAGAGCGTCTGAGGTCTTACGGTTGATGCATCAGCCACCAAACAAACAACAAAGCACCGTTAAGAACCTACAGCCATTATTTACCTGTTTTTATCTCGGTTGTCTTGTTTTGATTCTTCCCTCTTTCCCTCCTCTCTATTGACTAATCTTACTCTGTCAAAAAAGATTTAATCTGGTCAACCGGATTTTCAAGGGCTTTCAGAATGTTGGCCAGTTGAAAATCTGCTCCGCATGACGAAAAAGAACAAAACAACGAGGTTTTGGCCTGACCATATTGGATCTGATCTGGGGAACGAACAATTCGTGATTATTGTCTCCCTACCCTAAGAGGTTTATAACTGCTAATGAACTGTAATCCATCTTCCCCTATTTCCCGAATTACACTGAGAAAAGGTTTTCCCAACTGGGCATTTGCAGCATACTCTCTGGGCCACCTTATACCAATACCCGAACATGTTGCCGGAGAGATGAAGCCCCAACAACTCAACTAACTATCCCATTTGACGAGAGTTTGAACAACACTGTATTAATCCACAGGAAATGTATAACTGAGTTGATGTAATCACCTTGATTCATACAGTGTATGTTAGACATTAATTTGTGGAAAAAAAATACAACAAAAAACCATCCCTGCGAGTATCCTTTATGTGTTAGCCAGAACACAACAGGACAATTGAAAGAGGATCATGATAGACAGAACACGTTTACAAACAAAGAACAACTATGAAAAGAATCCCAACAACTCTAGACAGAAGAAACCACCTGTACCTGATGGCATTACATGTCAACCCTGTAGCACCTCTGGCCATCACAAGAAGATGCTCGTACATGATGCTAGCTGGACTAACGACAATACACCACCTCAGTCCAGGAGATGCCAACACGTTATCTCATTCCACAAGATTGAAAAGAACAAAACCCCAGCCTACCGTTGTAATCCCTAATCTAACACATTTGGGACGCTTGTGGTATACGCTCCTAAACAGCATACTGAGCTTGCACAGGAAAAGGGAGACATCTCTGTATCCATGCTGGTTCAATTGTAAAGATCCACCCAGGCACCACTCTCGCGGCGTAGGTGGCCCTTGAAATAAGAGATGCTATTCAAGAGAGGACAACCAGTACGTTTGGCTAGCCTTTGACAAAGCCTTTTTTTTGAAAAGGTATCCCATTATAGAAGGATCATAAACTACTTCTAGTGTACCACAACGGTTTCTTAGGTCTCATGTACCCAACACAATTGGATCAACCACCACACCGTCTTCACAAGAGGAACTGACCAATTTCATAGTAGATGAAGAAGACCATGAAGAGAGCAGAACACGTGGGACCACATAGGGATGTATTCTCGCCCATACGTTTTTCTCATCTTTATACAGTGACCAATTATAAATGACAATCGTTGGCGGGGATCCATGTGGGCAATCTATGCAGTGACCTGGTTATCACTACTGTACGGCGCAACAGGTACAATAAACAAACTCAAAACAGCTATTACAAAGTGATTGCAGGAAGTTCTGAGAAGACACAAAAGCGACACAAAGAATTGTGTTGTCATCAATCATGCCGGAAAACAAATCAGCAGACGTGCCCGAGATTCCGCAGTCCTGATCCTAAAAGAACAGCGTTCATCTCTTCAGAGGTGAATGACCCCAGTGACTCAGGACAACAACAAACACATCCAAAAACACGAAAGCAACCACCATTATACCAGTGATTACCTTAGACCGACCGATGGACTGGACGAATGTCAATTGGACAAATGTACAGCAGAGGTCCCAACCTGCAAATATAGCCACAATTAAGAACAACCTTGTCTGCAGGACATCTGGAAGGGGAAGAGTATGCAATTCACCCGCGTACAGAAGAGACCCGACTCCTACGCTGGATGTGGTGGATCTTGTCCTTTGACAAACGGACATCTGCCGTGAGGAAAACTGGCTTGGCCAGGACATAACCACCACCACCAGACCGGTCCACTGACGGGCAAACATCACACCTCTGTACATTCAGTCACAACGGACACTCTGGCTTAATCAAGACACAGCCTCCAAAGCCCTAATTTTGACAAAAGTCTTAACCAAAACTAACTCTTGTTTTTGCTCATTCAAGAAGGGTCAAGGAAAACCGTCCATCGCACGCACCTAAATGTCCGATCCCCCCGGACAAAGTCCGATTAAAAGCGCACAATGCTTTGTGCAAAATTTTCATAAAACCTTTAACACAACGCGGCAGAACATGAACAAGGGGAACAAGAAATTCAACAAAGCCAGCACAGCAGCACGGTTTGGCAATTTGCAGTGGGAAGAGTCTGGAGAAGACCTTGAGATTCAAGATCAAACAAGGGCAACAAAGCACCCATAATTCCAGTTCCCAGGTGCTCAGAGGCGGAAATAAGAAATTCCAATGCACAGAGAATAAAGAAATTCCAATCTCAGGGCAAGGAGTTTAATTCACAAATGCACAGAGAATAAAGAAATATTCAAATGCACAGAGAATAAGAAATTTTCCAATGCTCAGAGTAAGAAGAATTCCATGCCTGCAGAATAATAAATTTCCAATGCTCAGCGGAGCAAAGAAATCCAATGCAAACAGAGAATAATAAATCAAATATATTCCATGCTCAACCCTCAATGAACAAACGAAATCATTTCCATGCAGGCGCGACCACCAAGAGAATAAAAAAAGAAATAAGAAATTCCAATTGCTGGTGAGAAATGAATTCCAATGCCCATAGAACCTAAGAAATATCTCCAATGCTCCGGAATAAAGAAGTTCCATGTCTCAGGAAAACTAAAAAAATTTAATCAATGCAGCAGCAACCAGCGAGAATAAGAATTCCAATGCATCAGCATGCTCATAGGAGCAAAAAAGAAATTCCAAATGACAGAAAATAAAAAAATTCCCAATGCTCGGGAATAAGAAAATTCCAATTCTCGGGAACTAAGAAACTAACAGCCAATGCCATAGAATAATGAAATTCCACTGCTCGAACAATAATTTCTCCAATGCACAGAAGAAGACAATACAAATCCAATGCCCAACACACTAAAAGAAAAACAAAAAAAACTAAATAAAAAAACTCCATTGACAAGATACCGTTACCCCCCTTTACCACCAACGACGCACCTGTAGAAAAAAAAAGATAACAGCATTACTTCCTTCGTTTCGCCATTCTTATTAATAATCGTTTCATTAACGTGTCACCGATGCATCTGTTTCCGATCCTTCCTTCTCCTGCTCCTTCTTTTCTGGCCCAGGTTGTAGCAGCCTAGGTAAAAGCATTGAGCCTCGAGACCTGGACAAGGCGACCATAGTTGGAGAAAGAAACCAGTGCTGGACCCCATTCAGCGATTACAGACAGCTACCAGCCAGCTCAGCAAAATGGAGGAGGGCTGCCTGGATGGAGAGGTTTGAAATTCCTCATAACCACTTGGCAATTTGCAGTAGTCTGTCCAGCTAGTTCAGCAATTCACTTCATATTCATCTTCTCAGATGCACTTTCTATTGCAGAAGGCCTAATCCAGAGTAAAGCCTCAGAAACAATACAGAGATCGTCAATGTCATGCTCAGTTCTAGGGCTCAAGATGCAACATGCAATGCTCCTCCCGTCTGTGCCCATTGGCGAGAACCTCGTTTGCCGTCCCCCGAAGCACACAGCTTTTATTTCCCTGATTAGTCCCACAACAACAGAATGCATCCACAGGCAAACAAGCACTTTGCTAAACATCACTATAAAATAACACGCTTTCAATGCGCTAATTTTTCTCAAACAAGAAAAGGTCGCGTCCGCGCACGCCACACGGCAATCAACACACCATACCCTCACCACTCACACAACCATACACAAAACCACAACCACTACACACACACACACACTCCCAACACTCTCAACAACACTAACGCACCCATGCACGCACCGCATTCACTTATTCACTCGGTGCTTGCTGCTACACAATCCATACACTCTATACACTTCCACACAAACACCGGGCAAACGCACCTCAACACCACACACTAAACCACACCCACTAACAAGGCAACACACACACACACATACCAAAACCACAACTCAAACAACACCCAAAGACACATAACACTTTATACAACATAACAAACACACACATTCCACCTACCACAATTCAACATACAAACGCACACAATCACCCACAAACACACGACGCACGGCACACTCGCTGGGGTAGAAACAATATAAAACAAAACGAACAAAGGGCAAACACGGTGTATTGAAGAGAATATTATTTTCAAAGTACAAAAAGTGAACGCGCAGTCGTGGTAGGTACAGAAATCTGACAGTCAGATTTGTCACACAGGCGAGTGAGTAGCCTACTAACTTCACTGCTGGGAGGAGGTGCCCCGCTTTGTTGACGTCTGGACGCATGAAAAGTCCCCCAGGGGGCTGAATTGAAAATCTCCGCAACACTACGGTCTACAATGTTCGTTTTGCAAAGACGTTTCTCTCAATCTCCTCCTCCTCCTCTCTCTCCCGTCATTCACGTCCCGCTCACGCCGTCCCCCCCGTCCCTCTCTCCTCCGGGTCTTCTTCTCTCGTCTCTCTCTCGCTCTGTAAGGGCGCTTAATCGATTAATTTTGTTGCTTTCAAGCGCACCTGCTGGTTGACTACCTTATCTAAACTAAAATAAACTTAGGCCGGAACAGTTAAACAATAACGACGTAGGGTAACTTTTTTTTTTTCTACTTACTTTTGCTCCATAAAGGAAACCTAACACAGGTAACAGTTTTATTCAGACTTAGCTGGCAAAGGCCTTCAAAAAACATTGGTTTTTTTTGTTATGCGGCAACCAATGATGGAATCTCACACAGCAGTGTGTAATCCAGCCTGTGTCAACTGGTAGTGCGCACGGGGGTCTTGGTGACCTCGTTACCGCGCGGGATAAAAAGTGCAAAGTTGCGTTAACTGTGCCTGTTTTGCATCAAGCTTGTGCAGAGGCTCTTTGACAGCAGGCCCTATTCATGCAGCGGCGATACCCTTTTCCACACCAGATCCAAAGGCAGCTTCGTATGGCAAATAACCACCATCCTCAGCCGTCAAGCCATACGAAACCGTCTTCCAACCACTTCGGCCTCAGATCACGTCGTCGCCCAGCTGTTCGACCACGACTGCTAGCAGCCCATAATAGGCTGGCTCGCCGAGCTTTTCCTGCCATCGTCATGTGAGATGGCAACCAACACAGTGGTCCCAGGTCCTCTTTTCAGATGAGTCGCGGTTTTCTTTGAACACATGAACGCAATGACGGCCGAAACTAGAGATTTTGAGGCGTGTTGGTGAACGTTACATTGATGCAGCTGTTCGCCCAGACCCAGGGCCTTTGGGGGAGGATCTGTTATGGTATGGGGGGTGCCTTCAGCCTCCACCACAAGAACACCACTCTACCATATTGATGGAAACCTCACAGGCATCCCGCTATCGGGATGAAATCCTTGGCGCCCTTTCGTTTGTTCCGACCATGCCAACGGATAGGCCCCATCATTGCAGTCTTTCCAAGACGACAATGCTCGGCCACATAGGGCCCGGGTGGGCCGAAAAAACTTCATTGTGCAGTGCAGGCAAGCATCAACAGGTGAGATCTTCTCCCTAAGTCCCTATAGTCCTCGAGACCTCATCCAGTAGGGAGCAATGTGGGGGAAACCATCAAGGTCCCAGAGAGCGATATTCTGGTGAAATGGGTGACTTGAGAAATGAGAATCCCACCTTCATCCAGAGACCGCCAGGTTCTCTCAGGAGTCCTGCGTGCTGTGCAACTGCATGGCAATGGAGAATCCCTCAGAATGTTTGTCATCAGAACATCTTTTCAACATCGATGAGGAGGGTCCGCTGCGGCGATGTGTGTAATGTCCTCGATCGCTCGCCAATGAATTCGGTGCACACACCCACTATTGAATTATTTTCGTGAACTGAACCTCAAATCGTGACTTTGAGTTTTGGCGAACTTTGGTTATTTCGACCCCTCCACTCCTGCTGTTTACATTAAATTGTCTTAAATCAAGTCAAGCAAGTTAATGTTCAGGGTAAATCCCACAACGTTCATTCGACACTCCCATGAAATTCAATGTACGTTGGTTGGAACAAGATAATGAATTAAAATCTGTTTCCCAATTTCAAAAATCGTTTGGCTTTTACCCTTATTTGGAAATTATGCCGGGACATGTAAACTGTGCTTAAACTTTATGTGACGAGTGATATATTATAAATATGAAAAAAACTCCCTCCTCACCTCAAGCTACCAAAAAACTCCGCAGCTATCTAAACCAACACGTCGATGGTCTCCCCTGATGAGTTCCGATCCATCGGACCGCAAAGGCCTAGGCTGCAATACAAACTATATCTGTCCTTTCCCACAAGCCCGGCTATATATTTTCTCCCTCCGTTATGTATCAAGTCTGTTCCCCTTTTCGGGTCGTCCACACGAAAGCCTAAGCTCCAGTTTTTGCTGTGCCAAGTATCTGGTGGTTGAGACTCTGCTGTTTATATTTTCCCATTGCTTGCTTGTTTGTTTTAAAACTGAGTTTACATGGGGCTAAACCAGTTTAGTGTCGTGTTAGTTGGTCGGCTATCTTTCCTTCATTAGTCTACCTGCTGCTATTCTGCCTGCTTCCCCTCCCCTTTGCCCTTCCTTCTTACTCGCCCCTACTCTCTCCTCCCTCCGCCCTCCCTCGAACCCCTTTCTCCGCCTCTATCTCATTCACAACCCACATACACACACACAACAACTGCGCGAGCGCAGCGCATCGCGCGGGTTGCCCCACAACAACCCACACACACACACACACACACACAACACACCACCACACACATGCACACACACCCTCTTGTTATTACACTATCATCCGATTTCACTTTTTTTATCGTCTCCCTCATCCACCCCTTTTCCTCCTTCGCTCATCATACTTCCCTCCTTTTCTCCTTTCTCCCATTCTCTCCCTCCTCAACCCCCCCCCTCCCTCCACCCCCTTTCCCTTTTTTCTCCGCCACCCCTTTCTCGTTTCCTCTCCTTTCCCTTTCTCCTCTCTCGCTCCTAAATCTCCTTCACAACCAATCATACACACACATACACACTACACTGACGCGCCGCCGCGCGCGCAACCGGCGCGTGGCGCACAACGCACACACACCACACAACCAACCACCACACACACACACACACCCACACACACACACACCTCTTTTTAAACACAATCCGATTCACCTTTTTTTATATCGTCCTCCCTCATCCCACCCCTTTCCCTCCTTCGCTCTCAGACTTCCCTCCTTTTCTCCTGCTGCTTTTAAGCATTATGCCACCGCGCTGGTCGACCCTTGAGTAACCTACCTAATACTGGCCGGGCCATATCATCATGAGTGTGTGTGTTGTGGTGTGTGAGTGTACACGTGTTGTGTTGTGTGTGGTGTGGAGCCGTGTTTGTGTGTGTTGTGTGTGTGTGTGTTGGGTGTGGGTGTGGCTCGTGCAGCGTGCAAGCGTACGACTGCGCTCTGACCTGTGTGTGGGAATTGAAAGGTTAGATGCTGACTCATACAAGAACCATAACAAGAACACCAGAACAATAACAAGTAACCCACACACAACACACACACACAACACAAACACCCCACACAGGCACACACTACACTACACACCACACACACCCAGAGCAACTAAGAACACCACCACCACCACCCACAACCACACACCGATAGCTGATAGACGACAGACAGACAGACAGAAGATAATAATAGATAGATAGATAGATAGATCGATGATAGATAATGGTAGGATGGAATATATTGATAGATCGCGTCGATCCGACATACAAGAGCAGAACAGACAGACAAGACCGACAGATAGACGATAGATAGACAACAGACAGACGACAACGACAGACCGACCATACAGTAGTAGATGAATAGACAGACAGAACAGACAGATGGATGGATTCTGGAGTAGATGACAAAATGGAAGTGTTGTATTGTTTGGCTGCAAGCCATGACAGAAGATACTATTGTGATCATCGCGTATTCAAAAAGCGTTTTGAAAGCAATCCACACACACATCACACACCGTACACCACCCCACACACACCACACACCCACACACACACACCCACATAAACAACCGAACCGAAAATAAACAACCAATCAAACCCCAAAAAACCAATGCGCTGCATCTTCATGATGACATAACCTTAAATGGCTTGCTGGTCATAACCAGTGCTGTGGGGAATGAAGAGCCTTTCCGCATAAATGCGTTGGTAGACTACACCTTGTGAATATGGGTGCCAAATCATTCATGGTTTCAAACGGTTACTAACAGACAAAACAAATGGCTTTTGTGCACCCACATCAATAGCAAATCGAGCCCTTTTTTTTTTTTTTTTTTTTTTTTTTTTTTTGAGACTTCATAAATTTCACGGTCATGTGGGGATGAAATCAAAGTGTTTGGGGAATTTTCAAAGCGGAAACGAGTCTGTCAGGCCCCCGCGCTACGCCGAAGATTAATTCCGAAACTGGTACCCTACGTCCGAAGATTAAGTACGAAACTGGTACCAATACGCCGAAGATTAATACGATACTGTGTACCAATACGCCGAAGATTAGTACATACTGTGTCCAATACCCGAAGATAAGACGATACGTGACCCACCCGACAGATAAGTACGAACTGTGTACCAAATACGCCGAGATTAAGTCGAAACTGTAACCAATACGCCCTAAGAGTAAGTACTAAACTGTGTACCATACGCCGAAGGATTAAGTACGAAACTGTGTACAAATACGCCGAAGATGAAGTCCGACCTGGTGTACCAATTCAGCTGCAACTAAAGTGCGCCCGTCCTGCCCGAAGCCGTCAACTGACGTCTGTCTTTTTTTTTTGCTGCGCGTACGCAGGCGTGAACTTCTCGACACTGATGTCTATACAGTCAGGGGAGTTTTGTGTGTATAGCTTT
The DNA here is from genome assembly GCA_016801955.1 of Conus betulinus. Lineage (NCBI taxonomy): Eukaryota > Metazoa > Mollusca > Gastropoda > Neogastropoda > Conidae > Conus > Conus betulinus. The sequence continues at coordinate 18,288 of JADBJO010022171.1, read as the reverse complement.
TTTTGTTTTAAATCCCGCTTAAGGCAGCCTACTCAGCTTCGGGTAAGGGAAGGTACATCTTCTAGAAACGCACCAAAACTTCGTTAAAAATCTTTCTTCCGTAAAATCTTAAATCAGATGAAAATTTTACTCTCTCTCAAAACCCAAAGATCACGTCAGGCGGGACATCTCTGAACAGATTTTCATGGACTCTGCTGTAAAATGTTTGTGTCTCACATCGTGCAAGTCCCAACACTCTAAAAGAATATGTTCATTGTGAGTGGCACATGACATGGAATGCCACCACGGAGCTTCTTCACTTATTTTAAAGGTAGGAATGGTTAAATACGAATGGCCGGTGTGCAGCCGGCACAGAACTTTTCTTCTTTACGCCGCACCAGATGTAGATGAGAGGAACTCCTTAAGGTTTGGACGGATCTGAAAGAGTTTGTACTCCATCTGTGTATTCCAATCCTCCTGCAGAGGTCTCTGACATAATCATTAATTTTGGGTTTCAGATCTGAGCAGGGAATAGATATGTTTGACAGTTTCTCTGTTGTGGCATTCTTGGCCAAACGATCAGCCATTTCATTCCCTCCGATGCCAACATGACCAGGAACCCAAGCCAGAACAATGTTGTAACCATCCCGCTTTCACTTGGTAAAAAAGTTCAAAGAAGTGTAAAAGTTCGGATGCTGAAGGTTGCGGCCAGCTATGGCCTCCAAAGCTGACAGTGAATCTGACAAAACCAGAAAGTCCCCTCTTCTTAGATTGTGAGATTATCCTCAGTGCCCAGAAACCAGAGCTGTAAGTTCAGCAGAGTAAGCAGAAGCATCTGAAGGAATATGTTCTAACAGTATTTGAGAAGGAGCACCAGGGCAATAGGCTGCACAGGCCACTCCATGCATGCTACGTGTAAACGTGTCAGCCATGCAACGGCCAACACTGCCTTCTCTTTCCGAAAGTTGTGATGGGATTTTACGTGGGTGTACAAGATGTTGTGCGTGCGTTCACACATGAACCTCGGTTTATAGTCTCATTCGCAGGACGGTATGGGGAATGGAGTCAGAATCAATGTTACTCCGAAGGAAAAATCCCCCTGTACCGAGCATTCGAACGCGCAACAACCCGAGATCACGTGTCCGACGCTCTGCCAACTGAGCTATTCCCGGACCCCTCAGACTGGCTGAAACAAAAGCTAAAGGCCAGCCATGTTTCAGTCAGATGAACAGATGACTGTCCAGTAACAACGTGTGTGTGCAGTCCCTCCCCATTAGGGCAACAGCAACCCAACAACGGAGGCCGCAGCAAGGGTGCCCTCTTCCCCATGATATTTTTTTCGTTCACAGACCAGCCAGAGCACGGAGGAACGACCGTCTTCTTTCCAGCGGAGCCGGCCGACACTCTGAGGATGAAGACGACACCTACCCGGATCCAACATCCCACACACGACTCTCCCTCCGAAACCAGACACGCACGTCTGACGACTCTCGCTCAAAATGGCCCTGCTGGTTTACGTAATTGCGCTGAGAAAGTACGAGCCAGGTTGGGGGGGGGGGGGGGGGGGGGGGGTTGGGGGGGGGGGGGGGGGTGGGGAGGGTGGGTACTGTGAAGTGACGTGCTGTGCTTCCCAATTAAGACAATTTCCCCCCCCCCCAAAAAAAAAAAAAAAAAAAAACTGTCAATATTGTTTTTTTGGCTTTTTCGTGTGTGTGTGTGGTGGGTGTGGGTGTTTATGTGTCCCAGTTCTTTTTTTTTTTTTTTTCAGTTGATGTGGTTTACACACTCCGGCTGCTGCAGAAGTGGAAGCATGTTTTAACCTGAAAAAAAAAGCTGTTTTAAATCAACCTATCAATCTATCTATCTGTCTATCAATCTATCTAACTATTTTAGCTGCTGAAATGCTTGAGTTATTTACCAGTTGAGCTGCCCACGCTGACTGTTGACACTTTTTGATCTCCCTTGCATTCTTAACAGATCCCTAAGCATATGTTCAAAGATTTGTCTTTTTCGTTTATACATGATTTTTAGTTTTTCAGCCACTTATTTCTTTACCACATTTTCTTTCGTTTTACTTTGTTACCCTTCACTAGCTGTTGTTGTGGTGCTGTTGGATTCCGTTTTGAGCCCTTGTGGTGAGAAATACCATGGAATTGTACACTGTGGTATTTCTGTACCTGATGTCATGTGACCGCAGTCATAATCCCCGTGTCTCGCTGACGAGTCCGATCCAGTGGACGAAAGGCCTAGGAACAGGCATTATGCATAGTTTGTGTTTTAAGCTGGGTTGCTATGGTCTCCATACAATGGGTTGCTATGGTCTCCATACACTGCTCGTAAAGATTTTGACAAGTATAAATGAATTTCCGGACTTTTCTCTTTCATTTTTTTTTTTTTAAAATCTCTCTCCGGTGCTTGTCTTCCCCTTCGAATTCTTGCCCAGGTCGTGGAATATAATGAAGGAGGATTATTAGCCTACACCTGTTATCTTCCACCTGTTACGAGAACCAAGTAAGGATGTCATGCACAATTCTTAATTGCTGAAAGTGCTTTTGATATTAATTATTAATCTACCTAATTAATAACGTTATGTAATACTTTACTCCGTTAAACAATAGTTTAAAAAAAAAAAAAAAGCAGCTTCCAACTGCTCTTCTCTCTCCCCTTCATGTTTAGCCGCTATTCATACAACCATTACCGTCATATTATCACCCAAAGAAACAGTATTCCTCCGTTTATTATTCAAATATTTTCATCGTTATTGTTATCCTTATTGCCATCATTGTTATCAAGCCCCGTGGTCCCCTTCCCATTGGCCTCGTTTCATTCAACATCCTTTCCCCGCGCCAAAATATGAAGATAAGTGATTGCTCGTGCTTCGTGTTCATTGTCCTAAAGGTGTCGTTTGTTTTGCCAGAAGAAGACCCAAGATGTCAAAATGCATCGTGTTTTGCCCCTGTAATCTGTTTGTCCGAGTGTCTTGCGGAACTAATGATAACCTTTCTGCTTAAAATATGCTTCATTTCATCCTTCATTCACCTCGCTTTGAAACTGTTGATCTAGTATTAATCAGTCAGTTTTTTTATTGATCTATCAATAAAAAAAAAACCATTTGGCACCTTTGTTCTTGTAGTTACACATATCCCTAGACAAACGTTGTAATGGTGATCATTAATGGACGCTGTTGTGATCTGTGTCAGGATCTTAAGTGGCAAAAGCCTATCATTATGCACACTGTTGTGATCTCTTCAGTGTGTGAAGTGGCAAACAAGCACATCATTAATGAAGACTGTTATGATCTGTTCAGTGTCTGAAGTGGCAACAAGCATATCATTAATGCACACTGTTCTGATCTGTTCAGTGTCTGAAGTGGCAACAAACACATCATTAATGAAGACTGTTATGATCTGGTCAGTGTGTGAAGTGGCAACAAACCATATCATTAATGGACACTGTTATGATCTGTTTAGGGTCTGAAATGGCAACAGCCTATCATTAAGCACACACTGTTCTGAAGTGGCAACAAGCTTTTTAGGGTCTGAAGTGGCAACAAGCCATATCATTAATGCACACTGTTCTGATCTGTTCAGTGCGTGGAAGTGCAACAAGCCTATCATTAATGAGACTTGTCTGATCTGTTCAGTGTGTGAAGTGGCAGCAACGCATATCATTAATGCACACTGTTGTGATCTGTTCAGTGTGTGAAGTGGCAACAAACATATCATTAATGCACACTGTTATGATCTGTTCAGGGTCTGAAGTGGGGCAACAAGCCTATCCATTAATGCACGCTGTTGTGATCTGTTAAGGTCCTGAAGTGGCAACAAGCCTATCATTAATGCACGCTGTTGTGATCTGGTTAAGTGTCTGAAGTGGCAACAAGCCGATCATTAATGCACGCTATTGGTGATCTGTTAAGTTGTCTAAAGTGGCAACAAGCATGCTACATTCCTTCCGGATCCATATGGGGCTCAGGTAATGGAAGCAAACTGCCCTCAGAAAGCTGGCTGAGGGCCATTCACAGTAAATAAAAGAAGACAATACATGGACAGACAGACAGACAGACAACCAGACATATGGATAAATAAACAGACAGACAACCAGACACGCAGACAGACAGATAGATGGATAGAATAGGTATAAAGAGAGATAGATATATACTTTACCTCCATGGGGTGAGGCACCACACACACACCACACACACACACACCCACACACACCCCACACACCCACACACACACACACAAATACATACACACACAAACGCACGCGCGTGCGCGACACGCACGCACACACACACACACACACACACCACACACACACGCACACCACACAACACACACACACACAAAAGCCACACACACAAGCTCTTGAATTAAATGGTATATTTATTCCACTGCTGGCATACGTGATTTATATGTTTTGGTCGTGGTATCTTCAACCTTTTTTAAACTGGTTTAACCAGAGAGAGAGAGAGAGAGAGAGAGAGAGAGAGAGAGAGAGAGAGAGGTGGGGGGGGGGCTACTGTGCATACGTCTGCCTCCATGAAAGCATTTTCATTTACAATCGCCACAGGACAACGTCGCGCCACAAACAGGTCATTTCGGCGGCAGTCAGTTGCTGAAAACTCCCAGAGTTTGCTGTTTGCACGTTTTTCCACTATTCAAGACTATCGAACGAGCAGAGTGTGACAAACATAGCTGGCAGTCTGATTGCGCGTGCAAACGTTAAAAGACCATGCTGAGGCGAAACTGCAGGTCTCCGTAGACTGGACAGCCATGAATGAACAGAATGGTGGTTTGAGGTCACTGACAGATAAGATCAACTGAGAGAGATGAGAGAGAGAGAGAGGAGAGAAGAGAGATAGAGAGAGAGAGAGAGAGACAACAGACAGACAGGACGACAAACAGACAAACACAGACACAAACCCAGACACAACCACACACACATGTTTATTATTGCCAATACAAAGAGAGCCCTGTTGGTAAGGGGAGTGAGTGGGGCGGGGGGGGGGGGGGGACTACAATTACTGCATCAAAAAGACAATCCAATCGAAAGAACGACAATCCAAACACCTTCACAATACAACAATAACACACAAACGCCAATTCGAAAAAATACAATACCACCCATTCAATTCACAAATACCACACCAACACTACAACCTACACTCACACACAACACACACACACACACCACACCACCCCACACCCACACACACACACACACACACACACACACACCCACACAACACACAACACTCACTCACTCACTGCTCCCTCGTAATCCATTGGTCCTGCGACCCTCACGTCTTTAAAAAAAACAACAAAAAAACAGAGTAAATGATACTGATGTTCGCTACATACTTCCGTCTTTACAAAAAAAAATAGCTCATGTGAGAGACAGACAGACTACCGACAGACAGAGAAGCGGACAAACAATGAAACACACGACACACACACACACACACAGCACACACACCCACACAACCACACCTACACCACACCACACCACACACCCACACACCGGCCGCGCGCGCGCGCGCGCGCGCGCGCGCTAATGTCCGCACGTGCCACAACCGAGAGAGAAGAGACAGACAGACAGACAGAGCACGACAAGAAGATAACAGAAGACCAGAGCATAGCCAGAGAGAGATAGAGGAGAGAGAAGAGATGAGAGAACGCATTCACGTGAGAGGGTGATAAGAGACAGATAGAACAGACAGAAAACCAATACAATACACATACGCGCGCGCGTGCACGCGCTCAACGCCCGCGTGTGCAAGCTACTGTAAGAGAAGAGAGAGAGAGAGAGAGAGAGAGAGAGAGAGAGAGAGAGCGATAAGGAGAGAGTAGATTCACATACCTTCACAGTCCTAAATTTTGAAGACACATCCACACATGACATAGTCCAGTCCTTCCACGGCACGGATCTAACAACAAACACCAACAACAAAATCTAATGACGTGTAATTCCGGTAATGTCGACCACCTACAGAGCGATAATCACGCAGCCCCTAAACCTTCAGGTAACTGTACGACTGTGGGGCATGTCACTCAATCCAGCGTCGCCATCCTAACAACAGAAACAACACGGGAGACAGCATTGTGACGAGTTTTATCAGCCCAGAGGCGTATAAGCTACCATGAATTCCCCTCCTAGGCGGCCTTCGTTTTTCGTCCAGAGCGGCCCATTTTGATCTTGCGCCGATATGAAGACGATATCAAGGGGTTCTTCTCGGGCTCATTCTCTTTTTCAAGTGTCCTAATGTCATGTCCATTTTTTTTTTTTTTTTTTTTTTTTTTTTTTTTGTTATTTTTTTTTTTTTTTTTTTTTTTTTTTGCCTGGAAGACCCGATGGTTCAAATGTAGTGTGTTGTGGTCCTGTACTTTGTTTGTGTCGTTTTGCTTTTTTTTTTTTTTGCCTGAAGAAGCCCCAAGAGGCCGAAATGCATTTGTGTTTTGGTCCTGTACTTTGTGTCCTTGGCGGTAACTAACCCCCTCTCTTTCTAAATTGTGCTTCATTTTCCGCCCTCGGCTCCACTTCGTTTTGAAAACGAAAGTCCGGGGGTTACGGGTTTGTGTCCGACGGTGGGAGGGACCATCGCGATCCCACTGGTCAGCTTACCGTCCGCCCTCGCAAGCTGGGGCCATCCCCCCGCCATGTAAGGTGCTCACGCCGCCCACAGTCTGCCTTCTTCAAATGGTTGCTTGAGAGCAATCAGGGAAAAGCACGTAGAGCATACTGTAAACCCCTGCACTAGGCAATACAGGAAAAAAAAAGAAAAAGAAATTCAACTACCAGCCTTGTGGCGGGCAACCTGGGCTTGTTACTGGCCGCGGAAAGGGGAAATCAAACCGGTATGACAAAGTGAATACTGATGGATGGGGAAAAGGGAACACACAACCACACACACACACACCACTCACACGCCGGCACATCAACGCACGCACGCACGCACACACACCCACACATTAATTTATTATACGTGCTGAACAAATATCAGCTCCCCGAATATACCAAAATGTCTTTTAAAAAAAAAAAGAAAAAAAGAAAGCCCCCAGAAAAAATCACACAGGTTTTTATCTTTGATGAGACAAAAATCTAGCTAAAATTAAAAAAGTATCTACATAAGTGTAACGGTGAAAAGGAAACTAAGCCACCGGAATTTAGTGTAGCAAGTACTAAACTGTTTTGCTCAATGTTTTTTGGTGACCCGAAGCAGAGAATGGTTTCGCTCGAATAGTTACCTTCCCCCTATAATACCTGTGTTGTGATAATTTCATGCAAACTATTTAAATGTGAATGCCTCAAAACCTTCATAATTATAAATAATTATAAATATTTTGTACATAACACACACACACACACACACACAACACACACACACACACACACACACACACACACACACACATTTATATTATATATACTGTTTGTGTGTGTGTTGTCTGTGTATGTGTGTGTGTGTGTGTGTGTGGTGTGTGTGGTGTGTGTGTGTGTGTGTGTGTGTGTGTGTGTGTGGTTGGTGTGTGAATCACAGCAAGAAAGACCAAAAAACAACACAGTTGTACATTTTTCCTCTTACGTTTTCGTCCATCTTGCCTTCCTCGCATCAATCTTGCCTTCTTCATCACACTTTGCCTTCTTCATCAACCTTGCCTTCTTCATCAATCTTGCCTTCCCACTGATTAAAACACACGGATCACAATACCCGACCACAGCTATGGATAAACAAGGAACATCACTCACTTTTGAAAAAAATGGGGGGAGAGGAGTGATATATAGTATATATATATAATATATATATATAGATATATATGTGTGTGTGATGTGTGTGTGTGTGTGTGTGTGTGTGTGTAATTAATGCTTTTAATTCGTTACCACTATATTGGACCAAAAGCCTATGTTTTCTCTAAACTGGTATTTTGCACAATCAACTTCGCCATTTTCGAGTCCTCCACCGACCAAGCCTTGATGATTTCTTGATTTCGCAAAAGTGTGAGAAAAAGACTGTAGAACAGCAAAAGAATACATTAACAGTGAAGTCCATAAGTTCTCATTTCGTTAGAACCCCAAAACGTACATCGAAATATAAAGTCCGTAAGCTCTCATTTTGTTGATAACATGCCTAGGATATTTTCCGCTTGCGACTGTGCCAAATGACTGACAATACTGATCTCTCCCTGAGCAGTCGCCTTATCGTTCCACTCTCTCATTATCGTTGTTTTGCACTAAATTGTCATTTTACGAAATTCAGACTTCTCCATCGAAATCGTGTTGACCCCCATTTCTATCACAAGTACAACTAAACAACGTATAACGATTGTTACTAACTGGCAGTTCGTTTCAACAGAGAATGTCTTAATCGTAAAATCGTATCAAAAAGCTCATGTCGACGGCCTGGCGAAGGGGAAAGCCAGTTGTATTTGTAACAATTTTTCAAAGACAAGTTCGCTACTCAGATACAGTCATAAATCAAATTTTATACGTGTGGAAAAGAGTGAAATGCCTGCTGTTCGTTAATTGCAAAGATATTCCCTTCTGTTTGGCATTTCTTATCCATAATCAAATTTATACGTGTGAAAAGAGTGAAATGCCTGCTGTTCGTTAATTGCCCAAGATATTCCTGCTGTTTGGCATTTCTTATCGCAATGAGAAAAATATGCACAAACTCGTTAAAAAGTGGGTTCCTTCTTCGACTTTAATCGTCAATAAACTAATATGACAAACAAAATTGGCAAAAGTGACTGCTTTCTATCTTTCAAGAGTTGGTCCCGATAATGTAAAGGACTGGCCATACCAGATATCTCCTCACGACAGCTACAAACACAAGAGCCTGGAGCAGAAACGGGCGGCTGCCTCATCACGTCCCCCCAATGACCCCAAGCGGTCAGGGAAATGACCGACTGAATGGCATGCTTCATTTGATTCCTTGGGTTCTGGTGTTTTCATTAACAGCCGACATGGTGTTTGAATGCTTTGACAGGATGGGAACCCCCAGTGGGGTCCAGCAGCACTGGTCATCGGTGACTGGTCATAGCATGCCAAGCGCTCGTTCAGCTTGCTCGTTCACAGTCAGGCCAGGCATTCGCTGAGTTCTGTTTCTGTGATCTCTCAGAGGCAGCACGTCCTGTCATTCATGCCCACTTCCTCCGACGACCCACATCGCTTCTTCTTGCACAGTGGCCACTCTTTAAACCATCAGCCCAGAATCAGCAAACTGCAGATAAATGATCTGAAAAGAATGGCGTATTTCGCTGTTCTCTCTCAGGCTTTGTCCCACACACCTTGAAGGAGGGTGGGTGTCAATAACTGTATCAGCAATGCTGCAGGCCTTTTAAGGAGTGGGCATCCATTTATTCTAAGAAATTTTATTAGGCCTGCTGTTAAGGAGTGGCTTTGCCATTATTTTTGGCAAGCTGCTTCAGACTTTTAAAGGGTTAGTCTCAGTTATTTTAAGGAGTGGGCATCAGACATTGGTAGCAGTGATGTGTACATATTCAGAAGCGGTTTCGATCATTTTAACAATGCCATGGGCCTTCAATGGGGTGCTTTCAGCCCTGTTCCACCAATGCTGAAGAAATATTGAGGAGGCAGTTTCTGTCGCTTTAGCAACGCTGTAGGAATGTTAAGGAGTGGTTTCAATCATTTTTCAAGCAACGCTAAGGAGTGTTTTTCACATATTTTAGCAGTGTTATATGAGGAGTGGTTTCAATCATTTTTTAGCCATGCTATAGAGTGTTAAGGAGCGGTTTCAAAATAATTTTTTAGCAATGGCTTATAGGAGTGTTCAAGGAGCGGTGTTTCAATCATTTTTAGCAATGCTGTAGAGAGTCAAGGAGCGGTTTCAATCAGTTCAATCAATTGCTGCAGTCTGTTTCAGACATCTCATTCATACCGCGTTTTTGCGTATTGTAATTCTTCAGTCCTTAATGGTTTTGCTGCGACCCATTAGAAGCATCGACGTCTCCCTGTTCTTTGTACAAGCTAACGATCTCGAAGGCCGTACTGTAAACGGGGGGGGGGGGGGGGGGGGGGGGGGTTGGGGGGGGGTGGGAGGGGGGGGGGGCGGTGGGGGGGGGGGGGGTGTGAGGGGGGGGGGGGGGTGGGGGGGGGGGGGGGAGGGACGTCGGGGGGGGGGGGCGGGGGATGGGGTGGGGGGGGGGGGGTAAACGGGTGGGGGGGGGGGGGGGTGGGGGGGAGTTCCAAACCAGAATTGTTGTTACTTATTTACATATAAACAATTCAGTTCAGTTCAGTTTCATCAAGAAGTGCGTGTGACTGGTCTGTATAAACTACACCACATCCGCCACTAAGTTTTGAGACCACACTGCATATGATATAAAGCTAATGGATAAAAATGAAATTAACAACTAAGATGAGAGAGGGAGAATGAAGAAGATGGTCTCGTGGCTACATAATATGAACAAAAAACCAAAGACCTTGTGTACAAGTGATTCTTAAGTGTTATTTTAGCATGCATATCTGAAATTGTGGATCATTTTGATGAAAAAGAAGTATGTTGTGTGTGTGAGACTGTGTGTGTGTGGTGTTGTGTGTGTGTGTGTGTGTGTGTGATGGGTGTGTGTGTGGTGTGTGTGTGTGTGTGTGTGGTGTTTATAGTAAGTGTGTGTGTGTGTGCGCCTGCGCGCTGGGGTCGCGCGGCGTGTGTGAAAGTCTTTAAAAAGAAATACAGATCTGTCAAGCCTTAAGGACCTTCTGGTGAAGGTGTCAAGCATGTCAACGTTTTCAGCATGGCTAGGACTGCCTTTCGATTTAGCTGTGCCATAAGTTTGTGTGAAACTATCTCTCTTGTTTCGTTCATTCCTTTTCAGGACGGGCCTCGCTCGTCATGAGCGTTTTGAGGTCTACCATGAATTTGAGCCAGCATTTCATGTGGTACTGGTACTTGATGAAAAGAACCAACTCCCCACCAATTATTTCCCTTGTTTGGGATGAAATCACAAACAATCTTCAAATACATGACCTTCCCCTTGGTGGACACCCATTTCAGGCCCATGCACTCACCCGTCAGCAATCTCTTGGTCGTCAGTCTCAAATGCACAAAACAGTCCCATTCCTTTGATTTCAGCTCTGTCTGCTTGGTCAAAAAACCACCTGGCTTGGTAACTTGATGGCCATGTGTACAGAACTGAGGGAGAATCAACTTTCAGACACAAGAAAATTCTCTTAAAACCAGTCTTGATTGCGCCAGGCTAAAAATACTCGACAGCCTTATAGCAAGCGCCCTGGCGTATTCATGTTGTGGTGTGCAGCCCCACAGGCACTCGGAACGTGCCCGTGACAAAGGGGAAGAGTTGTGTCCCACTGAGACTGCCCTCGCCGCCCGACACTTGTACTTTTGATATGACAGATGTGTGTGCTGGTGTGTGTGTGTAGTGTGTTGATGGTGTGTTTGAGTCCAGGCAGACAGGAGGAAATCGATATTACCAACATAGGGACAGAAATGGCGACGCACACACTACGACATCACACACACACACACACACACACACAACACACCACCGCAAACACACACACACACTCACGCCCCGCACAAACGCGCGCGCGCGCCACACACACACACACACACACACATACATCACACACAACACACACTACAAATGATACACAACCCACGCACTCAGCCAGCACAAATACACGCGTCAGTGCCGCTACGCAACACACACACACACACACACACACATCACACACACACACACACACGCACACACCCACACATATACACAACACACACAAACGCCGCGCGTCTTTTATGCGACCGGCGCGCGCTCCAAGCACGCCACACACCACACAAATCACCACACTCTCCTCTCTTCTTCTCCTCCTCTCTCTTTTCTCTCTTTCATACTCTCGTCACCTACACTCACACACCAAACCCACAACCACACACACACACACACACACACACACACACACACACCAACCCACACGCACACACACACCCCACACACACACACCACACACACACACACACACACACTACCCCCACAAACATGTAGTTACACACTCCCACGCACTAGAAGCACACAATACACGCGTGCGTAAGCCCAGGCCAACACACAGCACACACACACACACACAAACACACACACACACACACACAAACACACACATACACACAAACACACAGAAACGAGTACGAGGAACCACCCCAGGAGAGAGAGAGACAGACAGACAGACAGACAGGACAGACAGAGAAAGCGACCAGAGAGAGAGAGACGACAGAGACAGAGCACAGAGGAGTAAAAATCAGATCTAAGACATTCTCGCGCTGTTCGCTTTATATTATTTTATGGAACCTATATCATTTTCACTCTCCCCTGCAGCCAGCATAACCCCCCCCCCACTCCCAATCACTCTATCTATCATCTCTCGCTCTCTTACTCTAATCCTTCATCCCCTCTCTCTCTCTCTCAAGTGCCTTTCCCAGACAACCTTGAATCCTGCTCTTTACCTCTCCATACTTTCACAAATTTCCAAAGGAACAACTCTTTCAAACACAGCCCAACGGAATTTAACATATATCAAGGATTACACACGGGAATATTCCACCACACGACACACACACACACACACACCACACACAAACAACACACACACACCCACACACCATGCAAGCGTGCATGCGCGGCGCACACGATCACACACACACCACACACACCACACACACACACACACCTCACACACACACACACATCACACACACTTCTTAAAACACACACACCTCTAACACACACATACAACACACACACACACACACACACACACACACACACACACAAGCGCGCGACCGCACCGCACACACACACAGCACACACACCTCCCTAACACACACACACACAACCACACACACACACACACACACCCACACACCAAGAGCCGCGCCGACTACACGCTCACAAACACACACACCCCACCACACAACAACACCCACACACAACACACCACACAACACCAAACACACACCACACACACACACCACACACACAACACACACACCACCACACACCACACACACACACACAACACCATCACACACACACACACACACACACAAGCCACACAAACATGCTCGTTAACGACGTTTCCTCCTTTCTTAAAGTTTTCCGAATCCAACCTTCTCCTCTCTCTCTCTCTCTCTCTCTCTCTCTCTCTCTCTCTCTCTCTCTCTCCTCCTCTCTCGCTCTCGATCTCGGTCTCTCGCTCTCTGTCGGCTACTCATCGGGATCACAATTATGCTTGTTGACACAGCTGCGCCATCGCAGTCCGACAAATCGCGAAGACGCTATTGCTAACGAGCGCTGTCCGCGAAAGACGCTATTCTAAACGAGTCTGGCTGTCCAGCGCAAGTAAAGACGCATTGCTACAACGAATGACGCATCTCCGGACAGTGATGAAACAAACGTTGATTCATCATTACCATCCGAAGCAATGCCTAAATAACACAGACAGACTACCCTGACGGCCAACAAAGTGACGATGGCAGGAAAGGGGGGCCTAACCTAGGCTCTACGTGTTTGCCTGGCGCCTGCGAGTAATCAGATCACAACGTCCTAGGCCCAGAGCAAGTCTCTTCGGGACCAACGCGGAGACATAGACAGTACGTGTATGTTCCGAATACGCATGACATGTTAACATTACCTGTAGTTTAGCCGAAGCTCACCCTTTCGTACCGGCATACGCCTGTGACAGAGTTGCGGACTTAGGTAAAAGGGCGGGTGAGTGAGGAGGGCGGGGCGAGGGGGGGTGGGGGGAGTTGGGCGGATGTAGCATCCGTGTTTTATTGACGCTGACAAAGTCAGAAGTTATCAGCCAATATGCTATATGTTCTCCCCGCATCCGCCCCCCAAACCTCCATACCCCACAACTCCAACCCACCCCCCCCCCCATCCCCCCCCCCCCCAGGCCGACCCCTGCCGCTATACGCCCCCAACCTCTCCAACCATCTCTAAATTCCATCGCCGCTCTCCACAAAATCCTACTCCTACTCTCTCTCTCTCTATCTCTATCTCCTCACGCCCACTAGAAAAAGGTTATTCAAAGGGACGAAGTTAGCAAATCGTAAAAAGACTATAAATCATCTAGGGTTCATCTCTTAAAACTAAATTGTCCTTCGTCTCCCCTTTAATGACTTTACGAAAGAGCTTAGCATAGCAAGCAGCCAAAGCCAAAGTTGTAACATTATGATGAAAACGCATGGTGGAAGCCTTAGGAGCCTAGGAATGCTTACGTTGTTTTTTTTAGGCTTTTCTTTTTTTTTTTTGAGGCACAAGTCAAACCTATGCTGTTATCCGCTTACTGAAATATGGCGGGAAAAAACAATTTTAAAAAATAATACGTAATCTTGCTACAGCTATTCGACTTGTACCCCCCCCCCCAAAAACTTATTGAATGTGACCTGACCCCACCAACCACAAGGTGATATGGCGAGACAGGAAGATATCCTCTATACAATAAGATCAGCACCCATCCGTAAAGTCTGCGTTATTGTTTTTATGAGTACAAAAAAGATGCATCGTCTCGTCGTTTACCGTATCCAAGCCCTCGTCATGCAGTATAATTCAGTGTCCCGTTCTAACAGCGGAGGACATTCACAATATCCTAACTGCGTTCTATTTCAATAAATCATGCCTTGATCGATATGGGTTTTTCAGCAGGTTTCGCGTTAAAGGAGGGATGTATGAAACGCAAGCTAAAACCTTCAACCCAATTCTGATTTATTCCAGACTGTGCCGGAAAACATGGTGAATGACAACTCTGCATTATTGTTGATAACCGTCAGACAGAAGACTTGGGTCTCTAAATGCTTTTGGGTAGACACTCTTCCAGATTTGTGTGTGCCTGCTTGTGAACTTTTGATTTTAAACGGCTTCTTGTTACCCTGATGCATCAAAGCAATTAACGTGGACGTTTGTTTCTCCTAGTGGCGCAAGTGTAAAGTGATGACTTGATTGCTTTCTCCGGACTTTGCTTCATTATGTACAAACGCTTCATTGTAGAAGAGAGAGTCGAATCAGTACATATGCCCCTCGTGCTTTCAGTACATCGTTTTTGTGCTTACAGAAAAATGATGCAGATAACTTATGTGACAGCTCTCTTTTTTCTGTTGACAACATAATATGGAACCCTGATGAAGTACATAGACTCAATGAATCCTGTTTTTCTCCGGCGTTTTCTGACCCTCTTTTTTTTCACCCATAGAAGAAGCCACTGCTCAGATGAACGATCAATCGATGATGCTTTGGACGTTCGTACCACTTTTACGTGCGTGCTATTAAAGATGCAGCAATGTGTAATGACGAAACGGATTTGCCCCAATAACCCTAAAAATGTTGTCCCCACTTCTAAACAAAGTAAGCCTTGGGTTCGACAAAGATTGTCGCCTGTTAAGAAGAACGCAAGAAAAGCGTTAAGAATCTTTAATAGAAACAAGAAATTAGAAAACAGATCATCATACGTACAGGAAAGGAAAAAGTATAAAAAATACTCTTAGAATTAAGGAAAAAGGATTCAAAAAGGAAGCTGTAGATAGACTTGTTAACAATCGACATAATTCGCAGGCATTCTGGAAAGAAATAAAGAAATGGAAACGTAAAAAACCAGACTAAAAAATAACATACCAAAAAGAAGACTGGGTTTCGTCACTTTTCTAATCTCTTAAATGACAATGCTGTAGAACAACACGTTCACGATATTTTTTTTAGCCAGCCAGAGGGTAACGAAGCTGACAACTTGTTTGATTGCCTAAAATATTGATATATCAGAATTAGAGGTAGGTAAAAGAAGCTATAAAACATTTCAAAATCAGGAAAAAGCAGCCGGAGACCTGATGAGGGTTAATAAATGAAGTTTTTAAAAGTCTACACAGGATGCGATTGTCCCTTTTTTGACAAAGTATTTTCATGCATTGTTTTCCAAGGGTACGCGTATCCCAGTGAATGGTCAAAAAGCTATTATATTTTCCACTCCATAAAAAAGGAGACATTGACAATCCCGATAATATATTATCGTGGTATTGCCTCTTTGTCTTGCCTCAGCAAAACTGTATACTTACATATCAAATAAAAGAGGTTGTCAGAATGGTCGAATACATACAATATTATATCTGAAACAACAGGCTGGTTTCCGCAAAGATTATTCAACAATCGATCATATTTTCACATTAAATGCCTTAGTTCAGAAAATATCGCGCTCTGAACAGAAAGATTTATGTAGCTTTTGTCGACTTTCAGAAAGCGTTCGACACGGTCAAGAGACATGTACTGTGGAATATTTTTACTAAAGATCGGAATCGGTGGTAAAATGCTTCAGCGCTCCCAAGCAATGTACAAACTCCCTAAAATTCTGCGTAAGAGATGATCTGGTTTATACCGACTATTTTGAATGCTTCAACGACCTTAAGTTCAAGGACTTAAGCAGCCAGGCTGTGTTTGGCTTCTCCAACACTATTTGCTTTTATCATTAAAAAATATAGTGTGATGGCAGTTTTGCTTATATATCATAAATAAATTATGGCTTCCAGCTTAAGACCTGACACTACTGAGTTATTTTTTGCTAAATGTTTGCTGATATTGCTTAGTTGATATTGTTTTTCAGCCGGACTCAGCCTGAGTGGTCTTCAAACTCAGCCAAACAATCTTCTCTTTGTAATATCTGCAGCAACTCGGACGGAAAGTGAACTTCGGTAATTAAAACAAAAAATAATGGTGTTCAGAAATGGGAGCTACTTTATCAAAACATGAAAAATGGATTATGGAACCCAAGACGTTGAAGTAGTAAAACGTTCACAAATACCTTGGCCTCAACTTTACTACTCGCCTGAGCCGCAAATTGTCTGTCGAAGACATGATTACAAAAGCAAAGAAAGTTGTTGTAACATATTAGAACCATGGGAGAATCAAATTGTACTGACCCAAAAATATTCTTTCAGCTCTTTGATGCCCAGATTGTACCAATACTGTTGTATGCGTCAGAAATTTGGGGGTACTGATGAAATAGAAGAGATAGAAAAAGTACATTTATTTGCATGTAAACGGTGGCTGAATGTAGCTCTCCGTACACCAAATCTAATGGTGTATGGTGAACTTGGTCGATTTCCTCTCTTTGTTCAAGCTTCAGTACGGTGTATTTTCTTATGGCTTAGACTTTGTGCATTACCAGAAAACAGATTTTTCTAACATGGCTTACCAAATGCTTTAAAGAAATGGACGAAAGAGGAAAGAAACGTGGGCCACTAAAGTCAGAAGAATGTTGTGTGTAAATGGTTTTGGACATGTATGGTGGTAAGGTTTCAATTTGTTGTGCGACAGAATGCAGAAATTAAAATGATCTATACACTATTCCAACACCAACAGTTAAAAAAATCTGGACAAGTTATTTTGTATGCCATTCAAACTCCCGCAGTACCCCAGTAGCATGTGGACAACGTCATTTCACGTGGCGCGGCGACTGTGGAAATAAATCTGTTGTATTGTTGTACAAGTATTGTGACGGGATGCTGGCCTTACTTATTATTTACCTAAGCCCGTCATGCTCACGTTCAGTTGCAGTAGATTTTTGATTGTGTACGGGTGTGCTTTGATTTTCGTGCGTTATTTGTATGAGCCTTGCCGCCAATCTAACGTGTGACATTCATGTTTTTAAGGATGAGAAGGAGAGTGAGAGAGAGAGAGAGTTTGAGAGAGAGAGAGAGAGAGGAGAGAGAGAGAGAGAGGAGAGAGAGGAGAGAAAAGGAAAGACTAGAGAGAGAGAGAGAGGAGTATTATGTGGGTAACGACGAACAGAAAAGTCCCATGGACATTCATAATAACAACCCATGGTATGGACAAAACGTATGAAACAATAAACCATCTTGAAGTCTGAAATATCTCCTCTATCTCTCTCTCTGCTAGCTCTCTAGCTCGCTCAGCGCGACGACGCGGCGCGCCGCGCGTGTGGGATGTATGTGTGTGTGTGTGTCGTGTGTGTGGGTGTCCGTGTGTGTGAGTGTGTGGTGTGTGTGTGTGTGTGTGCGTAGTGTGTGTGTATGAGTATGTGTGTTTGTGTGCGTGCGTGCGGGCGTGGTGAAGTGAGTGAGTGAGTGGGTGGTGTGATGGTGGGTGTGTGTGTGTGTGGTGGGGTGTGGGTGTGTATGGGTGGTGTTGTGTGTGTGTGTGTGTGTGTGTGGTGGGGGGTGTGTGTGTGTGTGTTGTGGACAAAGAACCAGGATGTGTGTGTGTGTCTTGGTTTGTGTTGTTTGTTGTTTTGTTGTTTTTGCAGACGGAACAGGATAAGAAAAAAGAA
>JADBJO010022170.1:23115-28355 GCA_016801955.1 Conus betulinus | reverse complement strand
GTGTTCTTCACCTGTATGCTGTCCCATGCCGTCCGCGACCTGGAGAAAGGGGTCTACATTCGCTACCGTTTGGATGGCTCCCTCTTCGACCTGTGTCGTCTCACTGCCAAGACAAAGAGCATGCAAACCCTCCTTCAAGAAGCGCCCTTGTGGCCCATGCAGAATCCGACCTGCAGATGATGCTAGATCGCTTCTCTGAGGCCTCAAAACTCTTCGGCCTGACTGTCAGTCTCAGCAAGACGGAGGTGCTTCACCAACCTGCACCAAACACCCACCCACCTGCACCCAGCATTATCATCGACGACACACCACTTGCCAATGTCGAACATTTCAAGTACCTGGGAAGCACCATCTCCTGTGATGGCTCCCTGGATAAAGAAATCGTCTCTAGAATCAGCAAGGCTAGCCAGGCAATGGGGCAGACTCCGCACCCGAGTGCTCAATCAACACAGTATCCGACTATCAAAGAAACTGAAGGTCTACAATGCGGTGGTACTCCCCTCCCTTCTCTACGGTTGTGTAACATGGACACTGTATCGCAGACACTTAAAAAAACTGGAATACTTTCACATGCGAGCGCTCCGTTCCATACTCGGAATCAGCTGGCAGGACCACATCACCAACCTGGAGGTCCTGGAACGTGCCAACTCCACCAGCGTTGAGTCCATGCTCATCAAGGCCAACTTTCGATGGGTGGGGCATGTCATCCATATGGAGGAGTTTAGGATGCCAAGACGCCTGATGTATGGTGAGCTACAGCTCGGCAAGAGAAACCAAGGCCGCCCAAAGCTGCGATACAAAGACACTGTGAAAGCAAACATCCAGTGGTGTCACGTCAAGCCGAGAGAACTGGAGGAGCGTGCTATGGACAGACCAAAATGGAGAGTCTCAGTCAACAAAGCTGCTGCAAACTACGAAGAAGCACGACGCCAGAAGCTCACTGATGCCAGAGAAAAGCGACACAGGGCTGCATCAGCAGTGATCACAACAACGGACTTCCAATGCCCCCACTGTTCGAGACCTGCGCCTCCAGCTAGGACTGCAGAGCCACCTTCGCGTGCATCGATGAGCTGCAGAACGTAAATGTCATCATCGGATCCTCCAATAGAAGGCTGGGCATGAGTTCATTCCAAGCAGGGCTTCCCATTCCACTTTTCTTTTTCTCAAGTAGGTTCATAGAGTCAGTCAGTATCATGGCTTGTTGAGTCTGAAACTGGATTGTGCATGTAAGCCAGTGGAGAGATTGTGTCACTGCTTTTACCTCCATTGTTAGACTTGAAGTTGTTAAACTGTGCGCACCATTGTCTTCCTGGACAGTTGGGCCATGTTGCTTCACTGTGTATCCCCAGTCTGACATACCTTTGGTGACAGAATCGTCAGTGTATATCTCAAAATATGTTCTTTTGTGCAAAGGTCTTCTACCGGCATCTGAATTTCTGCGTTGGTTTTGCCTTCTGACCATTCTCGACAATGTCTTCCAAGTTCTGAAGCGATGGCAGTTTGGTAGAGGTGCTTCAAGTGGTCTTGATATTTCTCTCATTCCTCGTTTTCTTTGAGTTCTCTAACTAGCACACAAGCAGTATACTGCCTTCTGCCTGTCCCATCCCCTAGCCTAGTGACTTTTGTTTCCTTGACCGCCGTATGAAGTGGGTTTTGGGGTTTTCAAGTAAAGCAGACAATGAAGCAGACATGCATAAATACACCCGTGAAATGCTTTGAAAAACACATTAATGGCACAGGATAATCAATGCAATTTGCGTAGAGTTCAGTCATAGTCGATAATAGGCTGAATATAAAAGTGAAAAAATAGCTTTCTTGCATGCAAATTTAAGAAGTCCTTAATCCTTTCTAGAAGATGTAGTTTTCTTGCAACATTTCTAGATAAAAAAAAAAAGCTCTAAGCGTTTTGACCAAGTTACATTATTATCTATGGGTATTCCTAAGCCTTTGTAACCGGATACTTCATCGATTGTTTCCTTAGAAATGCAAAGTACTGGTAGATTTTGACTTAGAGTTTGACGTTTCTGTCTTTGTAGTTATCATCATGAATTTAGTTTTTTGAGGATGGAGAGTCATGTGATTAAATCGTGTCTATTTAACCAAAAGATTGATGTTTTCTTTGATGTCATTGCAAAGCTGTTGGGCGTCACAATTACTTGTGTCTAAAGTTGTATCAGCAGCGAACATTTTGCTGTTTATTTTCAGTACAATTCCAGATCATTGGTGTAAAAAAAAAGCAATAGAGGACCTAATACTGACCCTTGTGGGACTCCAAATTTGTTGGGAAGAAAATTGGTTTTGTTTGTGTTTACGGACACAATTTGTTGTCTGTTGGAGAGAAAAGATGAAATCAGTTTCAGTGTTTTGTATGATAGCTTATAAAAAGTTAGTTTTCTGAGTAAAAGTTCGTGATTTATAACGTCGAAAGCTTTTGTTAAATCTACAAAAAGATTTCCTAAAAATTGTTTGTATTTCATGTTTAAGAGCCGTATATCTATTAGTTTAGTTAGCACTGTGTGGCACGAATGATTTTTTCTTAACCCTGATTGATTTGGGTGGGTGAAATCATATTTTACTGCATGGCAATGGAGACACTTATTAAAGTGGCGTTCTAATTGCTTAGAAAGAACAGACAAAATCAAAATAGGTCTATCATTTGATGATCAGTAGTGTTTCCTGATTTATATATTGGTATAATTTTTTTTGCTTTTTCTGTTAAAGTATCTGGAAAGGATTGTTTATCTATACAGAGGTTGTAAATGTAAGTTTACATTTCTGCGATAACGGATACAGAGAGCTTTAGAATTTTACCATCTATACCGTCAATTCCACAAGTGGCTGTCTGTTTTAATCGCCTAAGTGACACGAAAACAGAATGAACATCCGGAAGGCTGATGTCAAAATCTGAATGGATATTTTTCCCCTGCAGCACTTTTGAAATTCTTCTAGGTCATTATCATTTGATTTATCATCATGAATGATTTGACCTGCTACTGTTGTAAAATGTTGATTTAGTTTACTGGCAGACATATCATTGTTTTTATTTGAAGCAGAGGAAAATGCTTATTTATTAATCCAGGGATAGCTTTCCATATGGACTTGCTGTCTGATCTTTCTTTTTACTGATTAAAGTTAAAAAAAATATTTCTTTTTCTCTGCTCTAAGAGAGAGGTTACTTTTAATCTTTGCCTTTTATATTCTTCCCGTGGGCCATTTTTAAGAGGTACTCCATTTGGTAAATAGCGTTCTGTATCTCTTTTGTAAGACAGAGAGGTTTTATCCAATGTTTGACTCTTTTGGTTTGGAGCGGGGCATGTGTGTTGTATACACTATAGAAGATGGAGTACCAAAATTCTAGAACCTGATTGGTTTCTGTATTTTGTTACACTTCATTTACAGGTGAATTTAAAAGGTCTGAGATGTATTTGTCTGTATCAAGTTTTGAAAAGTTTCTAAAGGTAATCGTTTTATGGTTTAACCTTGGAATTTTGATACCCTTCTTTGACAACAAATTGTACAACAAATTGGAAGAGATCACAGAGAGAGAGAGAGAGAGAGAGAGAGAGAGAGAGAGAGAGAGAGAGAGAGAGAGAGAGAGAGAGAGAGAGAGAGAGAGAGAGAGAGAGAGAGAGAGAGAGAGAGAGAGAGAGAGAGAGAGAGAGAGAGAGAGAGAGAGAGAGAGAGAGATTATTTTTTTGGTAAGAAAAGATATCATAATATACGCAAAAATCGATGATTTTGAATCTGATCATATATAGTCTTTTTTCATGTGAAACAGCATGTAAGAAACGAATTCTCTTGTTTTTCGAAACGGTAAATATCTCTGCTGTAAATATAGAGTATCCTTTTGTAATATGGACTTTATAATATCAAGCACTGGTAACACTGGTGTGTTACCCATAAATGAACACAGGTTAGGCAGTACCAGCGTCCTTGTTTCCCAAGCCAAATGAAGCCCCATCAGGGGAGTCCTGATGCGATCTTAAAGGCTAAGGAGTCAATACTAGCTTATGTAAATATGTCTTTGAAGCTTGAAAAAAAAAAGACCTCTTGGCCTACAACAGAAATTGAACAAACTATTCCTGAAGTACCATGGACAAGATTAGACCCCCGGGTAATCAGAAGTATGCCAAAAAGTGCATGTATACTGTAATTTTTTTCTTAGCCTTTTCTACAAAGCAATTGATATGTTTACTAAAAAAGAAAGTTAATAGTGGAAGATAATATCCAGAAATGTAACTTGCTTGTTTGGGTATGTCAAAGTATTGTCAATCCTTTTTTGCGACAGGTTCTCTGCCCTCAAACGCAGTAGTTTTTTTTGCAAGAAGACAATTGTTTGTTTCTGGTTCAAAAAGCAGGAAGAAAAAAGAAACTGGCATGAAGTAGGAAGAAAGAATATGAGATCAGAGGAATGTGGTATAGTGGGTCGGAAAAGAAGACGCACGGGCAGCGCAGAGCATGCAAGCACGTGCTCTACGTGGCTACACGCTCTCCACGACCTGACCCAGCTGGGGTGACCGTCCCCTACAGATTCGGCAGTGAACTCAAACTAGTGAGACTTCCTCCTTCATGATTGTGTCACGGAAAGTGACAGAAAAAAAACACACTGCTGTGGTTTCCATGTCAATGAAAGAGAGCCGCGTATTGTCATTATACAACGATTGGAAAGATGACTGTAAAGCTTTAATTGCAATCATTTCTCTCTCTCTCTCTCTCTCTCTCTCTCTCTCTCTCTCTCTCTCTCTCTCTGATACAAATAATCTCACACACACGCACGCACGCGCACGGACGCGCACACACACAGGCACGCGCGCGCATATGCGCTGGCACACACACACAGGCACACGCACGCGAGTACACGCACGGCGTACACACACACACACACACACACACACACACACACACACACACACACACACACACACACACACACACACACACACACACACCAACATCTGAGCAATCCATTGTTTTTGACCATCAAGCCATGAAAAAATACATAAAAGAAGCGCTAACGGTGTATTCATGCATCGTCACATATTTCTTCTTCTTCTTCTTCTTCTTCTTCTTCTTCTTCTTCTCGAACACTCTAGCTGGGAATGCCAGCTCCCCTGACGAATGCTTCCGTGTGCTGTAGGTCCCCAAGGGGCACCATAGAGCTTCACACATTTCAGCTCAACGATTTGTTTGTGATATTCTTTCTTCGAAAATCACTAGCTTCTGATACAATTCTTGCAAAT